>JAQGAP010002297.1:0-15647 GCA_034697805.1 Orchesella bifasciata | reverse complement strand
AAAAAACTGATAAAACATTGTTATTAACTTTTGTACATACCATTGCTTGCGCTCCAGTGAACCATCTTCGTTTCTCACTAAAATGAATGGAAGCCGGTTGGAGACGACGATGATGGGTGCGTTGAATCTTGACTTCATGATTCTTCTTTCTGATCTGGTTTCTTGCGAATTTCTGCACTGCTGCTTTTAATAGTTCCTCTTTTTTGTGCGTTTTTGGAAAACGAAGTGCGTAGAAAATTGTGGCAGTATTTATAAGACTGATCAAGGTTTTTATTTAGCAGCTGGAACACGAGATTGTCCAGTTGAGAAATATCTTTTATGATTGTAGAACAACAGCTTTCTTCTTACTGATATTTATTATTGAAATGAGTCGCACGTTTGTGTTAAACAAAGGTGCGAAATTGAGTGCGTGTAGATTGGTGTGTTAAGGCAGACTCTCCTCGTTGCTGTTAGAGAATCACTGACTAAGCACCGATTCAATCCACGCTCTTTATATAAGCCTCTCGTATTCTAACCGTACCTCATCTCAGGCGGCTGGATTCCATTGCTGATGTTGTGGCATGAGTAAGCCTATAATCTTCGGTATTGCCTTTTACCAATACTGCTATATATCGTATAACAAGTTGAGAGCCAGCGTATTTGTAACAGGTTTATGTGCGTTGATAAAGCCTGCTGCTTGCCTGTGGAAGTGTTGATTTGATGCTCACTACTTACAACTTACACTAGTAGCTTAATGTACTATAAGAAATGCTCTTCGTTTTATGAGCACTCATGATGGAAATGATTTAATGTATATTACATTGTAGTGGTTTTATTGCCCAAAATCACCATCAAACTTGATAACGAATTATCAAAATATGCGTAGAACTATTATTTGGCAGTGAGAATATTGGAATGTACAGTCGGAGTGAGTATGATAAACATTAACAATGATTCAAATCATTCCAATCAATGTATTATACTTAGACTAATCGCTAGCACAAAAAAATGTTTTTTTCACTGTTGTAAATGCGTTGCATTTTAGTGTATGCTGTTTCATTTCACAAGACAAAACAAGAAATTTGCATAGATTTAATTTTGCTTGACGGTTATTGATAAACTTCACTTGACGTAAATGATCAGCTTCTAGTTCCAGAACTAAATTTGATCTTTGTCAATGCACTGCACTGATTCAAGTATCTGGATGGTATACATCATGTCATGTCGATTTAATTGTATATTAAAAGGAACATCAAAACTGTCAAGCCGCACTCCGCCTCTCCCACTCCTCTGCCCAACTCATAATCGAGTGCAGACGTAGACGGATGTCCAGAAAAATCGACTTGATTGAAAAAAATGCGTACGTAATAAATAGTTTTGGGTGTTAATACGATAACATAACCTGGCTGTCCTTAGACCGACCTATGATAGCAATCACCTTTGGAATGATAACACTCTTTTCACATAATTTGCTCAAGTTAAACATGAAGATATGCATATTTTCATGCATAAATAAATCATGATGAGAGTTATAAAGGTTTAACGTTTATCTTTGATAACGCATACATGTTGCTTTGTAAATGAATGCAAAAACATTGGAGATCAATCATCAATTTATGCTTATATGTGCAAAACTCGTTTACTTGAATTAGAAGGCTACTTGGGGTATTATTACACGTATGTATACTTGCATTTCTTTATACACACGTTGTGTTTATATTGTGCACGTATATTTATACTTTATTATTCTGGTTCATGCAATTTTTTTCTCTCAACTTTCCTCAGACTTTGCCCTCCGAAAAAATAGACGATGAGCAAGACGATGATTACTAAGCACAGAACGCACGAGGCCAGTGCATGGACTTCCCCCATCCGGCCGAAGTCTGGCTAATTCTGTGTCGTTTCTTGTCAACCATCCGTTCTTTTATAAATAAATGACGGATATATCTTGATGTGATAACATGTAATACTTCAGGCCAGCATGTGTCAGTGAAAGCCACTTGAAAAAGAAACTCAACATTTCTTGCATATTTTTGGAAATCAACTGCAAATGTAGTGCATAAAAATGTTCCATGAGTATGTTCCATGAGTATGGCTATGAGATCACATTATTTCAGATTTGTTTACATACAATGCGTACTCCACCCACCGATGTTTTACAATATGCTTCTGTTCGCCAACGACCCGTTTACATGCACTTATGATAGAACATACTCATAGTTTGGCTTAATGATTTTCGCATGCTGTTAGCTAGTGTCTCTACCGTGCTCGTCTGTCACACAATCGCCAACTAGTGTGCAGTAAACGGCAAATTCTATTATCGTTTCTCGTATGATAACAACTTCATTCTTTGAGTGCATGTGTCGTTTCCTGTCTGGTAAAACCACGTTTGTTGAATGTCCCGTACCGTGAACATTATCGGCATGATGCAGCACGCACCAAAGTCATGCTTGCTATTCTTTAGAATCCCCAAACATATCATGTAAAAACAAAATACAAGCTATACACGTCATTTTAAAATGTATGGCCGAGATTGCTCTTATTCACAACTTTGAAAATCTTGGAGTGCATATAGTTTGAATCTGATATACATTTGTTTGAAGTGTGTATAAGCGTACATTCCGATCGTACTTCTTCCGGATTTTGACCTGCGACAAGGAGAAAGCCTAAAATATTTTCACTCAATTTCCGTATGTCTCTGGCAAAGCCAGACAGATACAGCTTATTTTCATATTGTCATTTACTTGGATCAACTTGGAAATACTTGGTTTTGTGAGCGATCTTATCGTTAGCAACTTATAATTCATTGAAATATGCAGTTTTTGTAATAAATATAAGAAATTACACGCTTCCACCAGGTGTTCTTTGCTTGATTCCTTGAATCGTAAATTCCGGTTACTCATTTCTGGCTCTATTCAATGATCACAATTGCTGCAAATGTTCAGTTTCATTAGTGCCCTTTGATCATCATGTCACTCATTCAACGAATGATTCCTCTCTGTCTGGTACACTCGTTTTGTTTTGTGCCGTCGACCGGTATTCCGAACTGAAATGACTCAGAAGCCAACTATAAGCTCGCTCACACGCTTACAAGATGTGGTCTCGGCTTGCCCTTTCGTTTCATCCTATATCATAACCACATGCATATGCATAAATGATACAGTCTAGTCGGTTTTAATGGTAAAAATTGGATTCTATTAGTGGGCTAGACTTTTCAAAAATCACGATATCATCACGAGCCTCTTGCATGCTGAAAAGATATTTGCAATGAGGAACTAATGTGTAATTTTGGGGTACAAATGATTTTGTTATGTGCTTGCAATAGGTTGTAAAATATATACATACAATGCCCAATGTTATACAAGGTAGATAAACTCGGCTTAATTATACTGTGAGTCAGCGAAATTCACTCTGTACACACATGCATCTTATGCTTGTAAGCAGGCATCTATTTTTTTGAAACACTCGGTTTCCACATGATTTTTTAAACCTGATTCTGTGTTCATTCATTCTTAAATATTGATCAATCGATCCGCATCCTCGTAAAATTGATAAATTGAAGAATGAGACGCTGAACATATTTATTACTTGTTATAAAAGTGGTTTAATTTCATGCTAATTTTGTCTTCATCGGCCATTTCCCTTTAGTCCCTTTGTTTTTATTAAATTGAGGTAGATCAGCAGGGTTTCACGTGAAATCTCTTTGTTTCTACTGATGATTCGATCGTGGGATGTTTTATTTCAAGTAAAATGCATTCAAACCGGCGCAAACTGACATAGAAAACAAAGATGTGATTGTGCTTCTAAATGCGTTCAACCAAATATCCTCTTTGACTGAAACGTGTGATAAAAATACTTATACTTTGTTATCATTATCACACAGAACAGAGAGAAACAAAAAAGAGAAAGATGAAGTTAAAAAATGTGAGCCCAAGACCGCCTTGAACTTGACTTGTTATCTAAAAGGTAATTAGTTTACCAAACGGAATCCTGTTAAATGATGACTTTCTCTGCATCACAGCAATCTCAAAACATGACGTGCAGCGTTGGACTTGTATACATAGACAGTGCCGGTTTGGGTAAGATAAATCCACCTGATTCCGGCTCATAAATATAGACAGTCTAGAATGGTAGATTTGGGTCACATTTTTTGTCTTTTTGGTTACTTCTTCGGATGTGATTGCCCTCTCTTCTTTGTGAAACAGAAAAGCCTACCTTAAGGATTGAAAGGAACACACTTTTTCAAGGTTACTAGAGTTTTACGCAATGCACCGTCTACCATCCCTTGACCTTCAACTCAAAGAAACCCCAGCTGTCTCCAGCTTCATGAAAAGTCTCTGCATACATTGGCAATGCATCCGTTATACAATCGAGAGTTGGAATTTCCTGCACCTTCTACTGTGCATGCATAATGTAAAGGAAAACTATTGAACCTCTTCCAAAGGAACATTATAGAAAATTACTTGAGACTGAAGCCACATTATGTTTTCATACATCTTCTTATCGTCAGCAGCGCTAAGGTTGGGGGTTTTTGCGTCAGCAAAAATGTTACTGGAGATTTGCTAACCTAGCTTCTTATAGGCATGATCTTTTATTTCCATACAAATTGGTTCACCTTCTCACTTTATGTATCCAAATAGAAACATCCCATTCATACTTTACCAACCTCAAATATACATTTATATGTATAGGTATGCATGTTTGCTTAGGTTTATTGGAGAAGTTTCCATTATCCAGAGGACTGGCACTCACAAGGAGCATTGAGATAACCTTGTTTGTACGTACCATGTCAGATTGTCAACTAATCATGACATGACTCAAAGAATTTAGATAGGATCATATGAAATTTTACCAATGTCAGAAATCATAGCATTTTCAAGGATAAAATTCTGCGTCAAACAGGCAAACACTTTTATAAGCAGTCTATGGTAATCTAACGGCTACCGAACATTTAATTTTTTGTTTGATAGTACTACACGATAAATTGGACAGATAAGGTAGTATTACAGTGGCAGATTTTCTAACTTTTATTTGTAAATATTCCACTCATTCCATGAAAATAAATACAATTACTTCGATAATGTTACCATTTCTACGTTTGTTGACTGATAGTATTGAGTTGCAATTTTGTAACTTCGGTCATGGCCATGTTTTGAATTGATAGAATTGTAAATAAATATAGAGTGAAAACATTCAAAGAAAATTGGGTTCTACGGTTGTATATCTTAATTGCTGGTTTGACCTTCTTCACATTGTTGAAATTTATTTTTAGTTAACGTCGGATATTGATATTATTCATGATTGATGTTAATTAATGTCACAAGCTGAACACGTGGAGGTTATTTAGCTATTATAGTTTTTATGCTAGGTCATCGTTTTATAAGGTGCAGTCGCGAATATGAATACAAAGATAAGCCGTTTTATTAGAAAGGAGTTAAGCAGATAGCATATAAATACTTTGTCGATTATTGACATTGACGAATTGGTAAGTTCGCAGTATCCGTTTATGTTGCTTGAAAACACGTTTTTGTGATCAGTTTTTTATTAATGGATTAATGTGGGGTCCAAAATATGATAACCATAATTATGTAAGCATGACCAGAGGCAACATATTTTTTCTCTCCAATTAATACTGTATATGGTTAGCATTCTAGGTTGAAACTACATACAATATTAAAAATTGTGTTAAATTTGCAGATGTAAAACTTCATATGAACTCAATTATATGTCATAAAATTTTCCACTGTTGTTTCCAATCAATGAAAATTGTTGTCACTTTCTTGAGACTGAAAGTTCATGATTTTCATACGTTTGTACGTTGGAATGTATGTAAGAGCATAAACAAAAAACTATTCAAGCACACTTTACATATGTACACTGTTTTGCGTATTGTAGTATATATGTATACTATGTTGTATTCCAGTGGTCTGTATATGCCATTCCTACGCTATGACTTTCACATCCCAGTAATTTGAGCAGTTGTAAGAAAGATTGTTTCCGCCATACTGCACAAGCACAACTGGGCACTATTGGGTGTGAATGCGATAAAAATTTATTGCATGTATGTACTTCCTCTAGTAAATAAATAGTTGATATTGGATGGTAAAAAGATGTTGCTGGAAAACTTGAAAAACATAGGAGAAAATTCGTCCTTTAACATCCTCTTGTACGAGTGTGTGTAATCCGATATGATATGATAAACTACAACCATCCTAAACCAATAATACGCCAACCAACTATTTCAATGATTACAAGCAAGGGACCCGAGATTTTCTATGTATGTACATTAGTCTGCTCACTATCGGGTATATAAATTATTCCATACAAATGCAAAGGAGATTTTTCAACAGAGTGGAAAATTATGGCATATGCATACAAAACCTCATTCATCGTCAATGAATATGAATGCCCATGTATTTTGAAAGGTCTACACAAATGATGGCATTAATGATAATCTTGTACGTTTCCTTCAAGTTTCTCTTTGTTTGTCTTTGGCATTTTCTTACCAATAATGTAAAAGTGGTTTGCTTCTTTGATTTCGTAAAACAAGTTTTTTGTTGTGTGTATTTACCTCATTTTTTGACGGGTATAAAACGGAAAAATACAACAAGGTCGGATCAGGATGGTCAAAATGTTTTAGTAAGTATAAATCTTTGAAAAATTCCTGTACTAACTTTCTTTTGAACACGTGTACGTGTACAGTAAAAATACGTATATATCAACTACTAAACTTATTCGTTATAAACTATTCGTTAAGTGCAGGGAAATGCCTTTTACTTGATATTTCAAATTACATTTTGTCCAACAATCATGATTCTTTGATTGCTTAGACTTCATGTATTCCGTTGTATCTCAACCTAACTGAAGACGTCATGTCATTGAGAAACAACTTGAAAATGACGAGGGTTGACTTTGATGGTTGAACCAACCATCCAAAATCTTGATGTCATGCAAAACCGTAACTATACTTGCTTTCGTTACACGTTAATTTCATCCATTCCTAATCTTTAAAGGTGAGGGTGGGACCAATTAATATGACATTAAATGATTAAAACTTTAAGTTAAATATAAATATAGGGAGGACATACATATTTCGAAGCTGCAAAAGTTAGCTTCATATTAATCGACTAAATTATCTGATCTTGATAAACTCGATTGGAATTGCATGAAATTGTGGATTCTATTACATCGTTTATGTCAAAACCTTTGACCTTCCACTAGAAGACGTAAGCATCTAATGTGAATACAACTATTAATTCTATGGATCTCTAACATACATAATGTTCGGATATAAAGTTAAAGAAAATGGAATTGAGTACATAGCTTTATTTGTTTCAAATTAAATGATATAAATGGCTCCCATGATAAAATCTCTAATCTGTACAGAACGCAAAGATTATTTTCTCTTTCAAGTTCAAAATGATGCAATACTGCTAATTTTCATGAATTACCTTC
This sequence comes from Orchesella bifasciata, assembly GCA_034697805.1. NCBI lineage: Eukaryota > Metazoa > Arthropoda > Collembola > Entomobryomorpha > Orchesellidae > Orchesella > Orchesella bifasciata. The sequence goes on along the minus strand of JAQGAP010002297.1, from coordinate 8,213 downwards.
AAATATACAAACAATATGCAAAATGTTAATGAATTTGTAATGACTTTACGAGCATTCATCGTTGTGAAAATCAGTTCATGAAATGTGTGTGATGGACAAATTGACATAGCTCATCAAAGTTAAAATAAACCGATCATATAGTTAAGGTCAGGTCACAGAACCGTACACAGTCAAAGGAACATCTTTAAATCGCGATTGTTGATGGTTTCGTGCTATGAACCCTTCACAATTAAGTTTCTCTACTGACCATGTCACAGCTTCCGAACCGACGTCATTTGGCTAATTGTAGTTCGCGAATTCAAGTCAAAGTTAAGTTGAGTGGGCTTAACTCGTGCTTAACGATTTGATTTACGTACTTCTACGAACCACCCTATCCCAAACTGCCATTCCCAACAATATTGATATTGAGCATTGCTTGTTGCAATACTTGTTGCCTCGTGAAAAAAATAAGTATGAAAGACGAATGAATTGCTTAGTCATATGTCATGAATGAAGTCTACAAGATCTAACATGTTGTCGTTTGAATATAGTTCCTTCAATAATCTTAATGATAGATTTATAACATCGGCGCCTGCCCTGATAGCTAATCCGTCATATCTAGAAGCTTCGCCCTTCTAAAAGGATTTTCTAGAGGGTCTTTATAAAAGTGAAAACGCAAAAACTTATATTTTCAAAAGTATGATTTTCTCTTTTGCCGAAACTTGTAAGCTGATTGGCTGATATATTTGTGTTAAATTTAATAATCAAGATTCGTTCAGGTTAATGATTTTTCTTGATTGATGTCACATATGTATCGCTGTGAAAGAAGTGTCCACAGGTCAAAAAATAAAGCAGTTAACCTTTTACCCTGATGTTGTTTTATCAATGTCTGCAGCATATCCCTAGCGAATTCTATTTCCCTCCTTATCTTAACTGCGCATAAAGTGTATGCCGTGATGTGATGATGATCGTTATTACCCTTATATTAAAAACCATTTTTAACGTTAGTGTGACTGAGATAATGTTTAGGGCAACCAAAACGGGCAGGTATAATGTGAAGGACAATTGCAAGGTTACCAAATGCTTGGAACTATGTTCATCAAGAGTGTAGATTATTTTACAAGGTATTATGTCATTATCCGTATTGCTTAATACTATCCGTTCACGTATGGGCTCGTTTGAGAAGTATTTAGGTGATTAGAGCGATAAGCTGATAAAGATTAGCTGAAGAATCTGGAATAGTACATGCATACATATATTATGCAGTTGTCTCATGAAAAGGCAACAAACAGGATATCGGTCGAAAAACAGTGAGACATCTGAGTAAGCTTTCTTGAATTTGAAAAAATGCAAAACTGAATCTGTTCATGTAAAAGAGTGTATAACCGTTGGATGTTGTGCAACCCCAGCTTTGAACCACTGCACTCGCGTCATCGACTCAAATCTGCAGACAGTATAACATGAACTGGACAGATGTAGTGCTAACTTAAAATTGGAAACCCTGCAAGTAACAAGAAGTGTAACGTGTAACGATAATAATTATTAGTAAACAAGTTGATGGGTGAAGTCTTAAAAATTTTATTCATAAAAAGAGGGCCAGGGGCCAGTTAAGTATTGATTATGAGGATTAAGTTGTTGCTCTTCAATAAACTAGTTGACTGGATCATATGTCGATAATGGTGGGGCGAATAAGCAATTGGTTATGCTGGTCATAATTTAATTAATTTTAAGAAAATTGTGAAGTCGATACATTATGTTATGTTATGTAACAGCCTATTTCATACAAAGGTTAATAAAGCTATTAGCACAGGTGCATAGTTGCATATATTAAGAAATGTAATCCAAACTAATATAAATATGAATATTTTGCGAGTAGTCGAACATTCCTCAGAAGAATGTCACAAGTCACAACAGTCTGCACGTCATTTGGAAACTAGACACAGAAGGCGTCAGTAAGTCCATCACCCAACGCTACAGCGACACAAACATAAATACTGATTCTGATTCATCCGGCGTTCGTCATCAGTTGCCACATCTTCTCGAGTTGGCTGATTTGCTTTAATCGTTGGTGTTTATTAATTTTGTTTATTTCATCTGCAAACTGAAGATAAGATTCAAGAGGTTGTCGTATGGTGCGAGCCACTGTCCGCCTATGGCCGATGAACAGATAAGGCCGTTTTCTGGATGCCTCTGTCTATATGTTCTAAATTGTTATTGACTAATACTAATATAAAGTATACATTTTAATATAATTACTAATTTTCGCATGCAGACTAAAAGAGGTCAAAGAGAGTTCGGGAAATGGCATAGAATAGTTGCAGTTTAGCAAGTGTAAATCAATGAATTATCTGTCATTTCAAGTGTAACGAGTAAAAATAATTTATCTGATCACACAATTAAAAAATGGGCTATGATGTGCAATGGACTGAACTGAATGCCAAACAAGTCGTGTTTACCACATTTTGAGATTCTTATCAAAAACTGATTCTGAATGAACACGACGCCTTTTTGTGTACTCAGTTTAAGAAAATCATTCCAGGTCATTTCTGAGCTGGCTATGGCTACATACAGAGCTTTCTCTCGTGCAAGTGGGTTAGATGTTGGGTCTGTCCTGCTTTGTGATCGAATGCTTGATATTTTCTCCACTCCATTCCAATCATCCCACATCTGCATCATGTTAATAGAATGCGTCAGCTCGGTGCATATTTGTGACAGACGACAGACTCTGGTTTACTTCATCTTGTGCCCTGGTTTCTGAGAACAGCCAACTCAAAAGCTTTCATTGTCCTCCTGCAGTTGCATTAGAATGTGATATGAAAAAGCAGGCTGAATGATTATTCGATGAATTGAAGAAGCGAAGATTAAAAGTGCAAATGAAACAATGAAATGAGAAGCGTGTTTTTTTGTAGATGATGATGATGGTAGTTATATTATATCATTATGGTAGCCGTAAAACCACAAGTACAACAAAACATCAGTAATTATACAGTACATAGTTAACTATCTAAGAGAGATTGGTTCTGTTGTGCATAATACATTAAGGATGGTAAAACGGATGGATCCTGATGGTAAAAATACTCATTCCTAAAAGTTCAGTACACAAGTATTACATATTATAACAAAGATAGTTGTAGCGGTTTTTTAAATAATTATTACTGATAGTAAACTGAGAAGTTCTTCTTATGCATTTATCTTTTGTGCACTAAGAAAGTTTAGAGGTGTACTAGATGACAGAAGTACATTTTAATAATATTGATAAAATGAAGAGATGTTAAACAATAAATGTAATATTATCATATATTTTTTTCAGATGGTAAAATATTATCTCTGCTGATTGCTCTTCTGGATCTCTTTTTTATCGCATGATGAAATAATGTATGAGATGTTATAAGCTAAATAAATACATTATTTACAATTTTTTTTTGAATAGATAGTAATATATCTTTAAAAGTTGTTATTTGTTGAGAAATAAAAGCATCTTCCTGATGTTTTTGGCGTACTCTCTGTAAAAAAATTGCTATTTATACATTGATGATGGTTGTGTAATTTGTGTCGTTGATGATGGTTGTTTTTTTGAAATTGTTGATGGTGATGATGGTGATGTTGTTATAAATTATTCCCGACGATTTCGCATTTATTTTTGCTCAAGACGTTGACAGAAAAATGTTGCTGTTCGCTTTAGATGATGTATTTATATACATAATTGTTGTGATCGTAATAATAATAGTGACAGTAGAAGATGGTGATGAGTTAATATTAAAACGCTTAGAAGCACTTCCTGTGCACGATTCCTGGGCCGGACTCGTCGTACTCTTGCTTGGAGATCCACATCTGTTGGAAGGTGGACAGGGAAGCCAAGATAGATCCACCGATCCATACGGAGTATTTCCGCTCTGGTGGAGCAATGATCTTGATCTTAATGGTGGATGGAGCCAGGGCAGTGATTTCCTTCTGCATTCTGTCAGCAATACCTGTAAATGGGAGAATATTATGTTAGCATTGTGTAATTATGCATATCCTTTCATTGGAGCATAAGCCTTTTATTCGCAACCAAATGAATATATGCACTTACCAGGGTACATGGTGGTACCACCGGAGAGGACAGTGTTGGCGTACAGATCCTTACGGATATCAACATCGCACTTCATGGAAAACAAACAAAATTACCTACTTTACACCATCCATGGATAATTATCTGTAATAGCTCTCATACTATCCTTTCCTTCAAAGTTACCTACCTTCATGATGGAGTTGTAGACGGTCTCGTGGATTCCGCATGATTCCATTCCCAAGAAGGATGGCTGGAAGAGAGCCTCTGGGCAACGGAAACGCTCATTACCAATGGTGATGACTTGACCATCGGGCAATTCATAGGATTTCTCGAGAGAGGTGGAAGCAGCAGCGGTGGCCATTTCCTGCTCGAAGTCCAAAGCTACATAGCAGAGCTTCTCCTTGATGTCACGGACGATTTCACGCTCAGCTATATATTACAAAAATATGAAATTTTGTTAGCCTTGCAAATTTTACGGTGAAATGGACAGAAACGTAGAAATATATCCAGAGCAATTATGTACCAGTGGTGGTGAAAGAGTAGCCACGCTCGGTGAGGATCTTCATGAGGTAGTCAGTAAGGTCCCGACCAGCCAAGTCCAAACGGAGGATGGCATGGGGAAGGGCATAACCTTCATAAATGGGGACGGTGTGAGAAACACCATCTCCAGAGTCCAAGACGATACCGGTGGTACGACCGGAAGCGTACAGGGACAGGACGGCTTGGATGGCAACATACATAGCTGGGCTGGAAACAGCAATATCATATCAAGAAATTAATATTTCCCAATACATTTTTCGTGATAAAAATCACGTCTTTCTACTTTCCAAATTCTTAGGGATGCTCACCAGTTAAAAGTTTCAAACATGATTTGAGTCATCTTTTCCCTGTTAGCTTTTGGGTTAAGAGGAGCCTCAGTGAGGAGGATGGGGTGTTCCTCTGGGGCAACTCGCAACTCATTGTAGAAGGTGTGATGCCAGATCTTTTCCATGTCATCCCAGTTGGTGATGATTCCGTGCTGTTGAGAAAGCATGAAAAATTGGTTTTGAAAACGTAAATTATCATTAATTTATTATATTGAATATTATTCGTTTCTTACCTCAATTGGGTACTTCAAAGTGAGAATACCTCTCTTGGACTGAGCCTCATCACCGACATAGCTGTCCTTTTGACCCATACCGACCATGACACCCTGTTATCAATTATAAATTGCATTTTGCATTTAAACTTGCATAACTGACCTCATCTCACGAAAAAAATGGGTAGTAGCTTTAAGACGCGACGTGAAAACAATACGGCAGTAGTAAAACGGGTCCATAAAAATCTGATGTTACGAATAAAAAATTAAGCTACCGTTCTATTCGGCCGCAAGTCATGTGCATTTTCAATATATATTCTGTCTGCTAGTCATTTGTCAATCCTCGAAAAATAAAATATTTTAACATCTGTTCCGCGTATTTTTTGTATACCCTTCTTTTGCCATCGTCTTAAAAATATAGATGTAAATATTCCCTGGGAGAGTGTGTCTGCACATCCCACTTAATGTTGATATTGTTGATACGTTTCTAGAATAAGTGCAATACTTCCAAAGTGTCTAAGCCTAATCGAGTTGTCTCATATAACTGCGCCTTGGTTGGTAGCTGATTCATTGCTTTTCATTTCCTACACCCTAGCCAAAATTTGTTGTCTGGCTCCTCCGGGTATACAGCGGTTCGAAACTCTAAATCTTTTCACACTGTTTCATATTCCTATTCTCATTAACTCGTGGTAGCTTAGGCGTAGGTCTTAAGGAATGTGTGTACTAGCGTTCATTTACTTTTCGTGTCATCTCCGTATTCTCGAATTAGCCTGGCATGGCATCCTCTTCTCACCCTACCATTCATGTGTTCATGTGTGAACGACGCTTCCGCAAAGACTTACATAAGCGTGAGCTATTTATAGCCACACATGTGCATGTATATCCTAATGTGCGCTGACAACTTCCACAAGTGAACTCATGTATTGCTTGTATTGTCTATCTACCAACTCAAAGATGATACTTTCCTCCTAGCTTGGCAACGTTCAATGTGTTTCATGGCTTCCTATTTGTAATAGATAAGCTTCAATATAAAGTATTCTACTGCTCTATTTGTATACGATTATAAAAAACGTTGGTGGGGGTTTGAGAATCCAAAAATAGCTTAAACATTTCCTTATAAGGAAATCCCTTTCTTCCTTCCTCAAATTTCTTCATCTCTGCATATGCTAATTGTTTCTTTGGAAAACCTCGGATTCTAAGTTTTCTAAATTTCTGCTACGTTTATGAAAAATTGAAACTCAAAGTCTTTTCTACAAAAAAAAATCAATCCCTATCCTCCAGACTTTCAATCTGAACTTCAGAAACAAAAACTAAAAAGTCTCCGTATTGTTATGTAGTCTCAAAAGGTTGAGAAAACTTTTCAATTAGCTTGTCTTCTTGGCTTGTTAGTGTTTCATACCTGATGTCTTGGGCGACCGACGATGGATGGGAAAACAGCTCGGGGAGCGTCATCCCCGGCGAATCCGGCTTTGCACATGCCGGATCCATTGTCTACCACCAAAGCAGCAACATCGTCGTCACACATTATGAATGGATTTTATGGGTTTTACAACACCTCACAAACTGGAATTAAATAAGAACAAAAACAAAGATTAAGGCTTGAATCAAAAATCCGTCTTGGTTCAATGGCTTCCCGATTTGCAATACGATTCCTTTCCAAGTGCTATCACTTCTTATTTGTTCACTATTTTGTTGAAAGGCTCAACTTAATTTCTCCAGCTTCCGGAAAATTATAAACTTGGAGAACTTTCTCACTTTTCCAGATTTAAAAAAAATATCCAGTGAACGTTTAAAATAAATTCGATTCCTTTGAAACTATTTAGAATTCTCAATTATTTTTTCAATTTCAGTGAAAATCAGTGAAACTTGGAATGGGAATCCTATTTGCTTGTATTCATTTACTTAGGAAGTTGTATGTTGGAACTTAGGATTTTTGTATGTAAAACAACTTAGTACCTCAAAAGCCTAGGGAAGATGTTTCTCAACTGCGAGAGAGATCCGAAATCAGGTCGCGGTTGTTAGTTCTGAATCTTTTTAAACCTCTCAGTTCCCCTAGTACATTTCCTCACCCGGGTAGACCAAAAATAAACCGAAAGCCGCCCTCCGATGTACCTCCCTTGGCCTTATAAGGCCATCCAAAAAACATTAGACACATACTTCTTGCATATAGAACCCCACAACTGTGCTTACACATTGCGATATCCGTTTAAACAGTATCATTTGTAACACGAAGCCATGTTCTCCTCATACACATTACATATATGCATTATGCATCACTATTATTTCACCAGACGTGAGCAAGTATTATCTTACGACCACCACCTCCAATATTTTCAGTTAGCCAAGCACATTTTCTCAGCATCATCATCATTGGGTTTCCTTTCACAGAAACTCAATTCCACGGCTGATATCCAAGGAACGAAGCGTGGATAAGCTATGGCTGACGGGTGTTGCATGTATCCCCACATTAGCATGTGCTTGAATCATAGCCGGCTATGTGATGACTTAATATGGGGAACAAACTTGAAACTCTCGATGAATTATGATCCGACTCATTCCTTTTTTATCAACAAATTTTTGAATACCTGTAATTTACAAAATGAAGTGAAAAGTGAAATGAGGGATAGCGTCATTCAGAACATAATTGGAATGGACGTGCGCATATTTAAAATTATAATACTTTAAAAAATGCATGGTCACTGTGTTCATCAGATTTTCACTCATGCATTCCTGGGCTTGGCATTTGTGCTGCATCTGCATAAGCTAAATTTTGTAAAAAGAGTGTTTCTGAAATCTGTCTGCCACATCAGAATACCCCATCCGCTTTTATAATGCATTTTTCCGTCTAGACAATCCCAAATAGAAAGTTTTGCTTCAAATTTTAATGCAACATTATCGTTACAGGAAACTTAATGCAGAGCTTCAAGTCAGCGTACTCTCGCTCAGCGAACTAATGAATGATTTTCCGGAATCGGATAGCTACGCAAGCATCAAACCATGTCCGCATATGAAAACGCGTAGATTAAGCTTGAAACGATAACGATTCTTTACAATTTGTCCTGATTCCCTACTCTATTTCCCTTGCGAATGTTCTTTTGTAGCACC
>JAQGAP010002296.1:0-15655 GCA_034697805.1 Orchesella bifasciata | reverse complement strand
TCCTACAACATATGTGAATTTCAAGTAAATCAAAAATATGACCCAAAATGACGAGACGCTTTGAAAAATATTTGGTCCTATAAGGTGTTACTTCTTTGATATATTATGCACGGTTCAAAGAAATACATGACGATTAGATTGAGGCAAGGATGCAGCAGCAGAATGATTCTTTTAGTGAAGTGGCAATGCATGTAATTTGGATACTACACAAAACACAAGATATGCAATGAAATGAGTGCCCATTGTAAATGAAATGGGTAAAAAACATGACACACATAATACTCCTAGGTATATCTCCTTATGTTCCTTACATCCATTCAATAGTAAAAGAATATGATGCTCCTTCTTCTGTACAGTACAAACCACTGGCTCGGAACTGACGGAACAGATGAATTACTAACCGCTATATTCGGTACATTATCTCATCCTACATTAAATATTTATCCACACTTCCAGATGCCTACCAAAAACCTAGCCAAACCACATCCCTTTCATTCTACACGTCTTCAAGTGACACAAAATAAAATCAAGTTAACCAACACTACAACTCTAGACAAAATGCTAATTATAGCCTTCTATTTTAGTTGTGATAATAAGAACTGAACGTATAAGAAGTAGTACAAGCTAACTCTGACTAGAAACTAGGTAGAGTTAACCTCGTCAAAACTAAAAGCACAAATTGACAATTAAAAACGCTTGCGAATCATGTTAGTTGACTTACTGACAGGAGTAATATCCGTCGTGTTGGGATGATGTCGTGAATGACGCCTGCTGTAATTTCTTGTTTTTGCTTCAAAAACTGATGAAAAGAGTCGACATCGACAGGATTTTGGAAGAGCTGCTGACAGTGCATTTTCTAAACTAATTGCTAACATACTTTTTAATTGGAGGAGCCCTCTCGTATTAAAGCACTAAAAATGGCGAAGCCAGTTCCCCCAAAGATTGCTCCAAAACCGGGTGAGTAGTGATTTTAAACACTTTTTTGCATGAGCTAAATAAAGGCTAGATTTAACTGATCTTAACTGCAAAAAATAACCAATGACCTAACCAAACTCCAATTTCACAGAGAAGTAATAATAACAAACAAACCTTTCCGTACAAACATTTTTTGGAGATGAGGTGAGGTAGATGTGTTGAGAGATTCCCTATCTACTGCCATGAACGGGTTACGAACAGTACAAGACATGTGCTCTGTATAAAATATGCTTTTGGATGTGCGTTGTGTTAGGTACATTCTACTGTGTGGGCTCTTCTCGTGATGAGTACATAAAAATGCTGTCTATGTTCCCATTAGTTAGTGTTTCATTGTCCAGCAATTTCCAAAATTAAAACTATTATCTAATTTAGTTTGGGTAATTATGCAAATTGGCTTATTACAAAAGTCTACTACTTTTCTACCAAAGTAATATGATGCTGACAATGGGTTCACACTTCACCCCAATTTAATGACATGTTTCTCTTTCGATTTGTAGGGAAAGTAACCGTTTTGCGGGCATTATACGGTTATACTGCGCAACAGGTAATTTTTCTTGCATTTAGTTTGAGATTTTACATGCATAAGTATGAATGAAAGCTCAATCATTTTAAATAGGCTTGTTAAATGAGTTGGTTTGTCAGTCAGATCATACGCAAGTTCACATAAGAATTTTTTTAAACTGGTAACAGGAAGACGAATTAACGTTTAGTGAAGGTGATATTTTGTACCTGGTCGACGAAACTGATGCTAATTGGTTTAGAGCAAGATGTGGAATGAAGGTTGGCTTGATTCCGTCCAATTATGGTAAGAGAGAAAGTTTAATCCGGTTATACTTTCTCCTTGTTTCTTATATGCAAGATTGGAGTAGATAATTAATGGTAATTGGCTAATTGGTAATTAGTGGAAATGAAAATGGACGCCATCGAGAATCCCCTTCATGACGCAGCTCGAAGAGGTAACATTGACTTTTTGAAAGAATGCTTGACAAACGGTGTAAGCGCTACTGGTTTGGACGCTTCCGGAAACAGTCCGCTGCATTGGTCAGCTAAAGGAGGTCACTTAGAATGTGTCCAAGAAATAATTAGGGCTGCGATGAAGACCTATCGCAACCCGAAACATTTTATAAACGCACAGGTAAAAAAGTTATGCAAGATATGCTTGTGTGCAAACATAAAATGTTCTCTATTAAAATTTATTTAAACATTTATTTTCTAATTTGTAGAACAAATTGGGTGACACCCCACTGCACAGCGCAGCCAGCAAAGACCACGTGCCAATCATCAACCTCCTTCTGGAACACGGTGCAAATCCCACTTTAAAAAACAAAGACCAACAGCGTCCAGTAGACATCTGTCACGATCCTAAAGTTAAAGTAGCGTTAGAGCGTAGTGTTGGCAAATTAAGTTATACTGCAAACGATGAAGCGGAAGACTACTTGTATGATTCATATGATGAAGATGATGATGATGGCCAGGAAGGAACTATCGATACAGCTTCATAAAATTGATGTCATTTTGTTCTCAAGTTTAACTGTATTATTTATAAATGTTATTTCTTCATGATTTTCAGTTTGTATTGTAAACTTTTATTTTAAAGCGAATTTTTATCCGATAATTACGAAATGCTTTTACTTAACTGAAGAACCAATACGTATTTGCGATAGGATATGAATTTATGATAAATGTATAGGTATAGTAGTATAATAGTTATCGTATGTACCTGTAAAAGTTGATTGAAGGATCTAATGTATGTACCTAACAAATGAAATACAGTTTGCCATTTGTTGTACTTTAAGTTTACAGTATCATAAATCTCATACTCTGCAACAACGTGTTTTTAATTTCTCAGAATTCATAATATGCATACTATTTACCAATTATAAGCAGTTCAGAAATAATCGACAACCGATGTCCAACTGCCTACTATCTATTCCTTCTGGATGTTCTGTAATTTGGACATTATAAACGTATGTACTACCTTCATTTCATCATTTCATTTTACTACTTCAACAATTTATGCGCATGGGACAGTTTAAGGGGACACCTATTTTGCATTATGGTTGCTGACATTGGAATTATGGAATCTGGATTACGTTTAAACTCCGATTTACTTTGTATTATGCAGGTTATCATTATCGCTTTATCACAAATGCAAATTGTTACGAAATCTATGCGGACTTCGCCTGGCGTGCTTCATTGCTTTCTAAATGTCCTGCCTTCACGTTGGAATAAATGAACATTTAATGTTAAGTACTCCGAAGAAATATATTGATTGTCAGAGTCAATTTTCATTTCATTCTTCTTCCAGACTCGGTGTCGGGCAGTTGTCATCTTAGGAGCACTTTTTCTTAATTTATGTTTTCGTTTTCGTTCGAATTATAAATTTCCGAAAAAGTTTTTGATTGCTAAAGATCAGGGAAGGTACATTTGTTCTAGTTGGGAACTTACTTCAATCTTTAAAAACTTTCAAAAATGGAGAATTTCCATTTGATCAACAACGGAAACGTGTTCTTTGAGAACATGGACATTTTGAACTTAATCGTTTTCAGAGATGAGGAAGTATCCGAGCTTTTACAAGAGGAAAACACGGTAAGTACTGCTGACGTGAAATTTTGGATTTCAATCTACATGCAGCAGCCATGCAAAATTACTTTTAACTGAATTTCACTTTCCCGATCAGGTTGCCGTTGTGGAACAGCCGTCATCGTCACCTAATATTGATGTACCAGTGCCAGCCACTGTGCCTAATAATAGCCATCCCGTTCCGGACCAAGAGGGACCGGAACCACTGAGGGCTAAGATGAATACAACTTGCGAACCTCTCCCATCAACCAGCAGTGGCCTAACCGTCGCTACGACCCAGACAGAAGAATCAAGCAGTGAGGAAACAGAAGTAGCTTCAACTCCAACCGTATCAACCGAAGACATTCTTAAACTGCGTCCACCAATTAAAAAATCCCAACGAAAGGTAAATCTATAATTGTAAGCACCTCCAACCTACTTATTTCTCAAACAGTAAAAACTATGTAATTTGTATTTCTATTTGTTTGTAGAAGGTACCAGAAGAGTCCAAGGATAAAGAGTACCATGACAGGAGAAGGAAGAACGTTAAGGCAGCCCGCAACTGTCGAGCTAAGAAGCGTAAAATCGATGAGGAGCGCGTCGCCCTACTCAACACGTATATAGAGGAGAACGAGCGTCTCCAACAGGAAGTCCAGCGTTTAAGGGGAATTGAAGCAAGTCACGCGAAGCTCGAAAACGACATCGTCTTCCTTCGCAACGTTTGCCTCAACCTATGTGCCAAAGTCAATGAAGCTGGCGGCCATGTTAATTTTCCTGGGGGCGGCCTACCTTAATATAATATAGGAAGTAGTGCTGATTATTTGAAACACAAATTGTTAAAGTATAAATACATAGATCAAGCTCTTTATAAGTTTCATTACGTTACTATTATGATGAAGCACTTCTGATTCACTTTCTTATTTTTTCCAGTGACTAATGGTTATCGACGCATTGTGGAGGAATCTAAATCGGATGGATTCTCTTGAAAGCATTTAAGACTTTAGTATTTTAAGCTTAGATTATGACTAAACTTAAACGGAGATGAATTTACTATTGTAAAAACTCTATTTTGATACGATGGATTAGAACAGTTAGTTAATAGTTAGGGTTGAATTTCCTGTTGAATCTAACGTGCCAAATGAACTAGGGCCTTTAATATTGGGAATAATTTATCATTAAACAAACTCTGAAGATTGTTGCAGAATGTCATGAAACCAAACGTGAAGTATTGTGACTTTGTTCATTTGTGGTAAAAGCACGAGAGCTTGAAGAGACATAGAGAACGGGACGTTTCCGTCAATGCACTTCATCTACTTTCTATAGACTGGAAGGTGCTCTTGAGATTTTTCGTAAACATCGATTGCATCTTGCGTCGTATTTTCGGTTTTTCGGAACAAATACTTTTACAGTGCATAAAGCATCCATAATTTTGGTTGTGGTTTGTTGGCAGACAAAGTTCACAAAAATTACTATTTGTTTGTGGCTGACTTTAGAATGAACACTGGCTGACGGACGTGAAGATAATTTGTTAAAAGTCACAAGTCAAAATGCCGGAAATCAAGCTGACTCCGTTAGGTAATCGGTTCCGTTTAATTTACACGAAGCTTGATTGTGATTGGATAAGGTGATTTCACTTTCTTTGAAAAATGTATTACAATTAATTTTGTTTTCAATTGCATTTATGCAGGAGCCGGCCAGGATGTGGGAAGGAGTTGTCTTTTGCTTTCCATAGGGGGTAAAAATGTTATGCTGGATTGTGGGATGCACATGGGTTTTAACGATGAAGTATGGGTGTTTTATTTTAATTTATCAAGCTTAGAAATGCATTTAAGATAAAAATTGACATTTCCGATTTTAATGACTACTTTCAGAGAAAGTTCCCTGACTTCTCGTTCATTACAAACAACATGAGCCTTGATGAGTATCTTGATTGTCTGATTATTTCACATTTTCATCTGGATCACGTCGGAGCTTTGCCCTTCATGACGGAAATGATTGGATACAAAGGGCCCATTTACATGACGCATCCTACTAAAGCAATTTGTCCTATCCTTCTTGTTAGTACTTATCAGATATGACAGCCACCTTAACATTACAGAATCTTGTTTAGTTGTTTGGACGTCTAGGTCGTTTTTGAAACATTAAACTAATGTTGTGGTTTTGACACTTTTTAGGAGGATATGCGAAAAGTTATGGTTGAAAGGAAAGGGGAGACCAACTTTTTTACTTCTCAGATGATCAAAGATTGTATGAAGAAAGTTGTACCTGTAAACTTGCATCAAACGCTGATGGTAGATGATGAGCTTGAAATTAAGGCTTATTATGCTGGGCATGTTTTGGGAGCAGCTATGTTTCGAATTCGTGTGGGACAAGAATCTGTCGTGTATACAGTACGTAAAGAATTAAAATAATGAGAATTTTTGTACGAAAGCAATTTCTATTGAAGTGTTGTATGACCATTGTTTCTTGTTTGCAGGGGGATTACAATATGACCCCAGACAGACACTTGGGAGCTGCGTGGATTGACCGATGCAGACCTGATCTTCTAATTACAGAATCTACCTATGCAACAACCATCCGTGATTCAAAACGTTGTCGTGAAAGAGACTTTTTGAAGAAAGTACACGATTGTGTTGATAGAGGAGGAAAAGTTCTAATTCCGGTATTTGCTTTGGGCCGAGCTCAGGAACTTTGTATTTTGTTAGAAACTTACTGGGAGCGCATGAACTTAAAGGTTCCAATTTATTTTGCTGCTGGACTAACTGAGCGAGCTACAAACTACTATAAAATGTTCATCACGTGGACCAATCAAAAAATCAAGAAAACTTTTGTCCAGAGAAACATGTTTGATTTCAACCATATCAAACCTTTTGACAAACAGTACATTGATAACCCTGGTGCAATGGTTGTGTTTGCTACTCCTGGGATGTTACATGCTGGTTTGTCTTTACAAATTTTCAAGCGCTGGGCTCCGAATGAAAACAATATGGTATTTTACAAACAATCCGTTTATCATTGTTCAAGCAGTCAACATGAATGTGATTTTGTTTGAATAAGAATTTCTTTACATTTTAGGTCATTATGCCGGGTTACTGTGTTTCTGGGACCGTTGGACAAAAAATTCTCAGTGGTCACAAGAAAGTTGAATTAGAAACTGGTCAGTTCGTCGAAGTCAAGATGTCAGTTCAATACATGTCTTTCTCTGCTCATGCTGATGCAAAGGGCATCATGCAATTAATCCACTACTGTCAGCCCAAGAATGTTTTACTTGTTCATGGGGAAGGAGCTAAGATGGAGTTTCTCAAACAGAAAATTAATCAGGTTTACTTTCAATTCTTATGCAGATTCGATTTACGTCGTTTACGTAATATTGATCAGGGCTCTGCTCTAATTTATGTATTATAATTATTTGTTAGGAATTCAAAATTGACTGTTTTATGCCGGCCAACGGAGAAACTTGCACAATTACAACAAAACCAGACATCCCAGTCGAAATCTCATTACCACTTGTGAAAAAGGAAGAGGCAGAATATGACCTACAGCCTCCTGATCCAAAGCGACAGCGTTTACTTCATGGTGTCATGATCATGAAAGATAATGTTAGCAAACTAATTTAAATACTGTACTTCAAATTTTTCTTAAAGGAATATAGGATTTAATTTTCTCATTTTTAATGTTAATATTCAGAAACTGAAAATAGTGGACGTGGAAAGCGCAGCTAAGGAACTCAACCTCCCACGTCATATAATGCAGTTCACAGAATCAGTAAACGTTCGAGAGCTAGGAACATTGTCTCGTGTGACAGATAAAATTGCAAACTTGCTGAAAGCCCGTCTACCTGATGTAACCGTGGATCTCCCTGCAGAAAACGAAGTATCTGTAGATGAAGGTCGAGTACTTGTCAAAGTTGGACAAATTCCTAAAAATGACACGGCCAAAGAAGTCTCAGTTACCTGGAGTATTGATGTAAGTTTACTTATTTACCGTCTTCCATATAATCTCTTCTGTTTTATGACACCGATCAATTATTGAAATTCTTCATAGGATGACGAACTTGGGGCGTTCGTGTTTGCGTTAATGGGAACATTGAGCAAGTAAAAGATGCACATCAGTACTCTCAGCGCATTCGTTCTTATACTTATCTCTAAAACTTTCATTATCTCATGATGTCCAGTGTTTCAAAAGTATTGTAATTATGCATACCCATCCATTTCTTCATGTATGATATTTTTCATATATTCGTTATTGTAAGGAATCTTATGTTTTCATATTATTAAACTTTTATTATACAAGCATAATTAATTGACTTTATTTTTTAAACCTCATTCAGCGCACCTTAATTTTTGCATGTAATGTTGAGTGTAGACACGCCAGATGAAAAGAACGAATCTACTCTTGTATAGCATATAAAGCTCGATGGTGAAAGCACCTCTTTCTTGATACATGAGAACATATGACCATCAACCAAAATAGTGCATGTGCTTTTATGAAATGTTGATATCGGATTGTGAAACCTATATAGATAAAATGATCAGCTGCGGTTTACTTTCATCTTGCTTCGAAAGTGTTTTAAGTTATAAGACTTGTAATTATAATTGAAATTTTAATTGTACTGTATTCCATCAAATATTCAACGAGTGAGAATCGTAATGGCACTCACAACGGGGAGAGTTCTTCACAGCGCATTTGTGACGAGTTTCGTCAAAAACTCCGTAAAAGTAAATTATCTTCAGCGAGAACTAGCGTTTCTTCAGTGTTCTAGTCAAACCAGCTCCATTTTTCTTCTTCACAAGTCTCATTTTCATTATCAAAACATCATCCAAATTCAAATCCAGGCGAAACATGGGATACTTCTGGATGCGTTACAAAGATCTCGAGTTACCGCAGCAGATTTGGAGGAACTGAACTTAAAAATACCAGATGAATTACGAAGACTAAAGGCAGGATCATTGAAGTGGATTTTTGATGTGTGGCCTTTACCCAAAAAGTCCTTAAGTGGATTGACTAATCCGCAACATATTAGACAAGATGAGGATGATAAGAAGGGAAAGTCGAAAATTAAGAAGTCGAAGTCAGGCACTGAGCAACAGTTACATAGAGTATTAGACTTTTTGAAGAGCAAGAATGTGGCCATTAAGCGTTTGGTTAAATTACCTTGGTTGTTGTCTGCTGATCCGGGTACGAATCCTGATTTTTTAAAGAAAATGTCAATCTAATTGTTGAAACGATGAATGCAATTATGTTGTTTATTCGGACACATTTTAGTTATCCTGGAGGAGTCCGCAAAGAGAGTACAGAAATTGTTACGTTTAAAGAATTTCCAAGTCGCAATATCCTTTGTGAATTTAAGTGAAAGCAAGCTTAGAGAAACCGCTGGCGTCTGGGCAAACGAAGCGGCATTACTATTGCAAGAATCTGAACTTATTGAGGAGGGCAACGTAGAGTTTCATAACAGACTAGACTTCATAGCGTATTACCTAAAGGTAACTTGAGTGATGAGTAACTGTCATAATCATATTAATCAACATATTACCTTAAACTCTTCTGTTGTAAATATGATTTTAGTGCTCTCCAGAAGATGTTTCTGACATGATGGCAAAAGTCTCCAAGCTGATGATTCTCCCGATAATGCACGTTAAAAAGTGCATTGTTTGCTTACTAGGTATGTGTGCCATTTTTATTAGAATCGAAAAAAGTCCATGGTAAAAAGGGCAAGTGGTTAGTTAATCATGATTAACGCGATGTCTTTTGATTTTTAGAGGGAGGAGTGAAACCAGAATACATCGTCACTGATCCATGGGTATTCGTTCGTAATCTTGACAGTATGCGAGCCAGACTTGAAGTTATTAATGATAATGGAATTGCAGATTTCAAACCGTGGGTGCTTAGGTCTTCACAGCGTATATATGAACTGTACGTTATGTTGTAATACATTGTTTTAAATATATCGCTAGTTCGTTACTTAATCTCTTCCATGCATGGATTTACGTAGATATGTTTCGAGAGAAACGGCCGAGATGCAGCTTCTCGGGGATCTTAAAGACATTGGATGTTTCTTACAACAAAAATTGGAATGTGATAAGATGGCAGCTACTACCATGCTAGCCAAAGTTCCATCCATCAAAACAGCTACTGCGGTTAAGCTCAATGAAATGATTGAATTTCTGTATTCCCAAGGATTTTCAAAAGAGCATATAATTGAAACTCCACGAATTTTAGCACATAGTGGTAAGTTTGCATAGCTGTAAACTAGTTGCTTCAACGAACCCCAACCATAATCAATAGCAATTTAATATTTAATGAAATGTGTCTATATTAAAATTATAGTGGAAACAATCGCGGAACGTTTAGAAGAAGTGACGGAATATAAGGATCCCCTTGAAAACCTACAAATCTTATGCAGAACAAAAAAAGAATATCGAGCAGTTATCAGGAAGTGGAAACGCGGTTTGGAACACGATGATGAAGATGAAAACTTGAAAGAAACTGCGAACAATATCAATAAATGAATACGGGTTTTAGTCGAGAAACTCTTTATGAGCAATAGCTAATTTATTAATGATCAAAACTTTGCAGGAAATTGCATTTAAGGGTTAAAAGTTGCAACTCACAAACAAGTTGGAGGTGGGCCAAAATGGCAGGAAAGCTCATTAACTGGAAAGTAAAAGTATATTCTGATAAATACAACTTTACATTGAATATAGTAGTAGTATCTCTTAAAAACTTACAATCAAAGGAGTATTTTGTGCTTTTGAAGTCATTAACAACTTGCCAGCACTTCTTCAGAGTATCCTCCAACATGCACATTGTTGGCTGCGGTATTCCACTAGACCACCTTTTCCTTAGCAGTTCACACATAAGGACAATCTGAAAGTGACAAAAAAAAGTTTAAAGACTAACATAGAACCTTTAATCTAAATAGAGAATAAAGAGTAAGCCCGTAGCTTCATTTCACCTTTCGTATCACAATGTTTTCTATCACTGGATTACGAAGCATCCGAGTTTCAATTGATTCCAAGTAATCTTGATGAACTAAAACAAAACAAAAAATTATTATCGCTGGCCACATTTTAATGTACCGTGAATGAACTAGTAGCTAGTCAAATTTAGTACTTTTTCTTATGGCATCCAAATCATCTTCATACGATGCTGACTTGGCAAATTCACTGAAATCCTTGCAGAAAAGTTTTAAGGTGAAAAATGAGCGAACACTGGAGCAAAAGTTAATTAAGCAAAATCGGAACATCAGCATTCTCGTAACATCCACTCCATCTAATGCCTTGCAATCTAGAAAACAAAGTGGAAGAACATAATAATAATTAGCACGAATATTGAAGTGTTTACATTTTACATTCCAAGCTAAATCCCTTTGTAGTTGCTTGTACTTTTACCTTTTAGATGTAGGGAAGATACATCCCATAAGCTTTTACGAATTCGATGTAGTTGTCTTCCAATAAACAAGTATCCTGCCACGGACTTTGGAGTAACAATCAGGTTGAGGGGAAAATATGGTGTCACGATAAATGTACAATTCATATCGCTGGAAGGATCTAGTTTCAAATCCACACTGAAAACTCTTCCTTCTGGATAGCACTCATTAAGAAGTTTCTGAAACCTTGGATTTCTATTCAAGTTGTCTTCATATTTCTATAAAATATCAAGATATACAAGTTACGCATCTGTTGCACTTTGAGTTAAGACAATCATCACAAATAAAGGAAGAGTTTAGTTACATACATATTCGCTGGAACGATTACGATCCGACGCAATATCAATAATGGCCTTTGCAAAATCTTCCCGAACTGCTAGTATAATTTCTTGAAACACGGTCATGCTTTCAATGACTTTGTAATCTTGGAAAATTTTCTGAATATTTGCTTTGGCAGTGATACAAAACGGGTTAAACCACTTTGACAAAACCTTATCTAAAATTACTGTATGTGCGACAATTGGAATATTGGAAAGTTTCACGTAATCTTCAAACTTGTAACGTCGCATGGATCCAGTGGCAGCAGTTACTGGACGATGGTCATCCGACGTTAAAAATCGGAAACAGTCTGCAACTACAGTATTCCCTAACCCTATATAGTTGAAATGTTTCACGTAATCTATTTTTACTTCACTTTCACTATTGCTACTAGTCTGCTTCTGATCAAAGGGCAATTTTTCAAAGTCCAAAAAACTCTCTTCCAGAAATTCGTCGATTACATCACTAATCACAATATTTGACTTTCCTAAAATCTTAGTGTAATCTTCTTCGAGTTGATTTAGCACCTCACAAGTTTTCAAAATATTAAGGATTTTAGGAAGCAGCTTGTCTAAACACATAAGTGGAGTAATTTGTTTAGATTTCAGTTGTTGCTGAAATTCACGGCATTTGATGCAGTCTGACCAGAAATTGGAGTCATTTAAACGAACTACAGCGTCCCTGAAACAATACATACAGCAAATAATTTACTTCTGTTTCATCTTGCACATTTTTATAATGCTTGAAGTAACGTACCTAATGAACAAAGAATACGTTTCATCCCACTTGAGGGTCTTTAAAGCAGCAAGAACATCATCAAGGAGTGCGTACAAGGATTTACTGAACAGAAAGAGTAGAACACCATACAAACTTGGACTTGTCTGTAATAATAAGTGGGTCTCCAAACAAGATATCAACTGAATGGATGCCAACCACGGTTCAATTGATTCTTTGCTATTGCTTTCTGGAACACTTTTGGAATGGACATCGTACAATGCATCAATAATCTCTACGATGGAACGCATCTTTTCCTCCAGTTGCAGCAGTGTGGTGCATGCAGGCTCTGACTTCTCACTGATGTCCCTGCTTGTGCGCATTAATTCACGCTCAATTTTACCAACGCTTTTGGTGATATACCGTAACACATCGGATATTCCGGATGCATAATTGCGGTAAATTTTTGATGGCAGTGGCGTTTTCCCTGAATCTGATTCCTTGAAGCAAGATTTCTCAACAAAGTTTGCAAACTGACGAAGTTGCTGAAGCTTCTGAAATACAGCTCCATACTTATCGACGAAAACTGCAAAGGAGGACTTTGATAATGTAGCAACCATGAGATTTGATTTGAGATGCCAGTCTTCAGTAAAAACTGGGGACGAAATTGGATTACAAACGATGAACTGCCACAACATCTCTCTAACTATATCCTCCTCAAAAGCGACGAAGTTATCAGACTTCTGTTTTGAACACTTTTTCCATTCCCTGTACAACAACAGCAACAAAAAAGTATGAAAAGATTGAATTGTGAAGAATGTCTCTTTTTAGTAGTTTAGGTATGTACCAGAATTCACCGAATCGAGACTGCAGAACCAATAAGTTTGAAATCACTGGTTGACTACTTAAAGCTACGATATCAAATTTCCTAATTTCTCTGTTCAAGAAGGATTTAGCTTTGGATCTTTCCTGAGCCCAGTATAATTGAACTTCCCGTTTTAAAATTTCAGGATCTAAATATATTGCATCCATTTAGATTAGATTATCACGTAAACCATGCAACATTTTACAATCATAGTAAATTAATAAGAAGTTAAAAACGAGCCTGGTTTAATTTCTACAACGTCTGAAAACTCTCCAAAGCTAGAGGAATGTCGAAGTTTCCTAACGGGTGGAATGTCGTTATTTGATATCTCATCTACGCTTTCTTCTTCATCGGTTGACCATTCCTAAAATAATTCATAAAACGTAGTACTTTATTTTGAATCACAATATTCTAATATTGCAATAATACTTAAACACATAGTAATAAAAGTTGTGAAACAAAAAAAAAAGGCCACCAACACTTAGGTCACTATTTGAGGAATATTGAAGTTCCGGTTCGTTCTCATGTCCTTCATCATCATCTTCGGCGAGAATTTGTTTAAGCAATGCTTTCTGTCTCTCTGAATCCTCATCAATCGAACTTTCTTCGTCAGGCTCCATTGAATACTTGTCAGAACTGATTTCTAGATGAGTCACTCCAGTTGGCCTTTGACTCATTTCAATCAAGAACTGGATAATGATTTTAAACACCTCCTCCTATATAAAAAAATACAACTATTGCATTAAATGTTTCATGGGTTCTTTCTTCTTGTTCATTCACAGAGAAAATTCCATTTATCCCTTGCTTAACGCGAGTCATAAAGTATGATTAACTTATGATTTACCTTCTCAGCATATTTACTTGAAAGCACGGAAAATAGATATTGAAGTCGATCTCCGCGATCATCATATCCATGAATTTTCAACTTTAAAGCAAGACCTGACATGACCTCTTCCAACTGCCTCTTTTCCAAATAATGTTCTCGGCCACATTTCAATTCTTTTGGCTTTCGCTCCAGCAAATACTCCAGCAGCTCCTTTTCCTAGAATATCATAAACGAGAAATTAAGTTGTCCAACTATACAAATATTTTATAACACTACAAGTTGTAGTACAAACCGTTTCAAAAGCACAAATTCGTGACACGAGATCTTTGGAAAACTCTGAGCTATTTAAGATTGGTTCATCCTCTGAATCCGTCGTGAATGGCAAACCAGCACCTCCACTTATAACTGAACGCGTTCTATCCATGATTATGCTATTAGATTTAACTGATGTCGATAAGCTACATCATTATTAAACAATCTGACAGTTGATGATGGTGAAAATTTCATGTGTTCAACTGAATGTTTTTACTTTGTATCAATGTTTTGATATTGCAGAAGTATCTGCCACCGACGGATCGATGAACACAAAATATGTACAAAGTAATAAACATTCCGATATTTTTTTAGCGCGTACCTGATTTTGTTCATCGTGAGACACAAAACATCCAATAAAGACACGAGGGACGAAGAATGAATTGAGGATTTGGTCGATTGAAAAGAATGTTTATTTACAAATTTGTATCTTTTAGTGAGTGCATTTTCAATACAAACTGAAAAATTGACGTCCATCTTCGCAGCAGTGTGAATTTATAGTTAATTTATCTTCAAACTTTCGAACGACGAAAGGTCAATAAAAGTACAAAATGCCGAAGGTTGTGTCACGAAGTATAGTTTGTTCTGATACCAGAGATCAGGAAGAATATTCTGGAGATAAGCCCCTCTTGACCTACTACTGCCTTTGTGGGCAGATGACCCTTATAATTGGTTTGTAAAACAACTAATTCTGTAGCTGTATCTGTATTTTGTTTCACTAAGCATGTTTGGATCAGTATGTATTTTACTTTAAATGGGGTTGTTTTATGTTTTCAGACTGTGCCCTGGAAAATTTGCCCCTTAGAAAACGGGATGGTGCTAGAGTAATTGATGGAACTAAACATGCTCATAAAATCACTTCGGACCCCGATGAAACAGTATTCCTCAAGCGACCCGATGGGATTGAAAAACAACATCGTCTTAAGTGCAAAAGGTATATTTGTGTAACACTTCAACCTTTTTATCATCCTTAACCTGATGCCATATTTCAAATTAAGTTTTACTTGGTTTCATTCAACTATCTACTAATAGGTGTGGGTTACTGCTGTACTATATGCACAACGTGGTTGGAAATGTGGTCTTCATAGTGCGGGGAGCATTAACAAGTACTGGGGAAGGACCGATGGGAAGCAATATTTACAAACAGGTGGCTACTGAACAGGAACACAAGCCCATCATGGTCACCAAACACACTAAAAACATGGGAAAATTCAGCTCTGTAACGGTCTCGACGATCGACGAAGAAGAGGATGAAATTGAAGCGGTATATAAGCTAATGATTAATATAATATGCCTGTTTAGTTGTTCCTAAAATGCATTCATTAAATGAGTACAATTTTCTGATTTCAGAGAGAAATTGCGGACTCGTATGCAAATAATGCTCGTATTATTGAAAAACAACTGGTAAGAAAGGGGATGAACAAACGGAAACTCATTGAACAGGCTCAGCAAGAAATGGAAGCCAAGAAAAGTCGTGTGCGGGGAACTCTTATTGATAAGTAGACATTTATTGTTTTGTATAAACAAGTTATTAGTACATGCATAGTAAGTTTAAATTATATTGATGCTATTTTTTGTTGTTTGGTTTTGATATGCTGTTACGATTAATCGATATACTATATGCAACTATACAAAGAATCTTTTTTATTAATAA
>JAQGAP010002295.1:0-15662 GCA_034697805.1 Orchesella bifasciata | reverse complement strand
ATGTCTTGTATTTTGACTTAAATTGTATTGATGAGCAAAACAATAAACTGGGCGCATAAAATTCTCACTCGTATCGCGATGTAAGTAATGAATCCAAGTATTATTTCTGTTGAAGCAACGAGTATATATACGTTTATTCTTCCAACTGGTATAAAATATGTGTGAACTGAATGAATATAACACAAGCATACCAATATTTTATGGACAATAATATTCTTTGTTGCGAAACACACAGGCCAACTATAATAGGAATAGAAGCGAGATAACTGCTTAAGTACAGCTAT
Organism: Orchesella bifasciata; assembly: GCA_034697805.1. Lineage (NCBI taxonomy): Eukaryota > Metazoa > Arthropoda > Collembola > Entomobryomorpha > Orchesellidae > Orchesella > Orchesella bifasciata. Next base: position 15,378 of record JAQGAP010002295.1, on the reverse strand, counting down.
CCCCCCACTTGTGGCTGATGAAAGCACATACGTTATGTAGTAATAATATATGTATGTTTGTATCTGAGCGTTGTGGTAACAACAAGTCAAGTCACTAACTAAAAATATAAATTTAGAATAAAACACACCAGCTAACTATAGTGGTTAACTCAATAAAAATCTAAAACTAGGGAGAACTAGGGAACTAAAAATCGTAACATTTTTTTCCAGAAAAATTGTACTAGAAAATTGACAGTAGAAAGTCGTTAACACAAGTGTTTCTCTCTCTTTATTTAAAAACAAGTATTGTGCTCTACTTTTGATCATGTCATCATCATCATTTATATTCAATTCACTAGTATTGTATGTAGTGATAACAGTTGTGTACGTAAGGTAGGCATTTTTTGATGCTGTTCAACTATGTAAAAGCTCAGAGATTGTTCTAGAGATAGATGCTGCCTTGCTTTTTCTCTGTGTGCGGCGACAAGTTAAATATTTTACAGTTAACTAGCAACGAGCGGCGGATTGTGCTATTGCGTATTGTAGATAAGATAGGTACACATTATAGTTCAATGCATAACACGTGCATTTCAAGTGGGAAGGTGGATATTTGATCGTCCTGCTCCTCTGTTTTTTTTTGTAGTGGTGATGATGGTGGCAGGTTTTAGCAAGAAAATAAGACGGCAACTCAAAAGTTTTGATGACTAGCAAGGTACTCTGGAAATTTTCTTTCAAATTCTGAGGTAGGCGCTCTGTCCTTCTTTCCTACTGGGATTTGTATCGGGCCAACACCTCTATGTGGGCTTCAAGTTCTTTTATCCTCTTGTCCCTTAGTGCCATCATCAATTGAAGTCTTTCCACCTCCAAACACTTTTTGATGTAGCCGCCTCGGTACTGAAATTTTTAATACGGTTTTAACATTTACTCTTAGGTTAATATTTAGATAAATTATATAGACAGAAAAATAAATTTTAAACTTACATCATCAAATGTAATTAATTCTTGGTTATTTTGAAGATTTTTAATGTTTTCCATATTCGGCTCAAGCTTTCCACTTGCAGGTTGCGAAGTCAGGTTCGGGGTTGATCCCGTGTTCTGGAGTTGTGACACTATGGCAGCAACTTTTCTTTGTTGTACAGCTTGGTTCACCCATGTCTTCTCCCACTTTTCTTTATTCTCCTTTTCCTTGGTCTGAAAAGTAAATTGGATTATGTTTTACTAACTGTGTATAGACCACTGTTAATGCCATCATAATATGAGGCTTTCATGCGTTTATATACACATAATAGTGACGACAATTTACAACTGTCTTACAGACATTAAATGACTATACACAGACTCAAACATTGTATTTATGTACACATGAAAACTCAGACTGGAAACCCCTTTAGCAATTTACACAGTTCAAAATGTATCACAGATTCGTTCCTCTTACAATACTAACCAACACCTTCAAATCCAAACAACTTTCACTGTCCCACGTCATGTCGCACTGATTAAAATGTTACATGCATACATACTGAAAGCTATTTAAAAGCGTGCAGTAAAGCTACATCCGTAAAGTGCTGTGCATTATCATCTAGCGCTTTTATTCCAAGCAAAGTTTTAAAAAATAGTAGCTAAATATTAGCATGTTAGTACCAAGTCATATTTGCTAGCTTCTTGTTGAAGTAAATTAATTAGGTGAATGATTTTAGTGGAGGCGGTTCTACGGAGAGGAGAATGTTGGCTGGGACTTGGAGACCTAGGTGGAACCGTGACGAGGCTCATGTCGGTGTTTACACCGCTATCACAATCATCATAACCCATGTTATCGTCGTGGTCATCATCACAAGTAATGTGTTGGAGACCAACGTCATCATCCTCCTCCTCATCATCATCGTCGTCGTCTTGTTCCTCCGATTCTTCACTTTCATCTCTATCCCCATATCTTTCAACAGAGGAACTGTCTCCCTGCAGAAAATCATGTTAAATGATCAAAACGAACAAAACAGATAAAAGCTTGTCAAAATATTAGGAAAAGTCATGCATAAAAATCATAAAAAGAAATGTTAAAACTCATGCAACGACGAAGCAAAACTAAATGAAAGTTAAAATGGTTCGAAAGTTAAAATGAAATGTTAGGTCAGAAAACACTCATCATAGTAGTAGTAGCAGAAAAATTAATTGAACGAAATTAGTGATGGAGCATTAAAATTATTAAAGTTAACATGCATTTTTTAACTGGACAAGATCTAAGTTTGTTAATGAAATTTGGCGTTTAGAATGAAGCTTAGAAAAGTTATGTTGAGTCGAAGCAAGCTTTGGAAACTTTGTTAAATTTTTTAGTTATTTAGAGAGCAGTAGCAGCAACACTCATTGTGACACAAGGAATGTGTATCCTACATCGCACAAATAAAGAGGACGTTACACGACTGACGAAAACTAACATTTGATCTCTGGACCAAACCAAGTCTGGCATTCGGAAGGATTCTGAGTCTTGCCTTGACACTGACTGAACTGATGATGACAGGACATTTTGAGGAAACGTTTAAAACTTGTTACACATACCAATGAGGACTTAAACATGAACAAAATTGCAAAGAAAAAAAGGAATCTTAACTTACATCCATAGTTCGGTAGTCGGGAACAGTTTCTTGGGATAGAAATGCAAACTTCATTTCATTGTTTCGATCCGTCAGCTTGTTAGCCAAGTCGATTCCTTGATAAGTCACAGGCTTGTGTGTTTTAACCACCACACCTGAAATAATCAGGGGTTATATTGTTTTTACCAACCGGCGTATGAACTCTTCATTCTTTTGACAGTGAGAGCCTCAAGCTTCTTACCAGTTTTGAGAGATATGAGTACAGGTGGCCGATTAGTCCCATTCATCCACTCAACCGCGGTGACAGCTGGAGTGGGTGCTACAGTGTCTGGAAATATGTCATCTTGAAATTGATCACTCTGCAAATGAAAAGTTTATCATCATTTTTTCGCTAGGTTCATGTTGCCCCATTTCTTTCATAATGCCTTTAAGGCAAATTGGCCAAGATGTCAAAGTTTGTAAAACAGTGTGACGAACTGCAATTTAAGATGAAGCAAGAGTGTAATCAAGGATTTGGTTTACTACCTTTCTGGGCACAATCATAGATATTGGCTCGCACAGTCCTTTGATTGTATGAAGCTTGTAAAATCTGGCAATTTCACAGCGATACACATCGCAACCACGCTTGGGCATCCATCCAACCCCTCTCTGAGCACGTACAATATAACAAGACAAAAAGGGTTAATAAAAATGTTAAGGAAAACATTTAGCAGCATTGAGTGTTGCATGTTTGAAAGAGGTGTACTCCTGATAAACGATACCGGAAACTGTTATATGTTTATAGGTACGTTTTGCAATGCACTTGTAGTAGTTTTTATGTATGCATCACACCAACTCATGCCATGCATGGTTTCCATCATCCACAACTCCAAAGATTTAGATGATTGCTATCATAACATAACCTATGAATCATAAATTCATGGGCCACATCTCACCTGAGGAGATCCAGATAGGAACTGATTGAGGTAAAAGGACCATGGAGAGTGGTCTACAATCTCAAAGTAACGTATATTTCCATCGCCCTTCCCAGCAAGATAGAGCATCCTTGTATCGTGGTCATAGTACGGAAATAAAACACCTGATGATGAGTCTATCACTTCACACGCCAGTGGCTTTTCTAAATTACGCCCATCCCATATAGCAAACTGACGATCCGAGTATCTTGCAAACCCTGTTGTAAGCAGTCGACCTGTATCACCAAGGAAGATTACTTTGCTTGCCTTTGTTCCTGTGTGGCATTGTCCTTCCTGAATAAACAAAAAGCTTAGATTTAGCATGCTGTGTTTTCTAAACATGGAGTGAATGAAAACATCCCATTTATCAATCATTTTTCCAATAAGTACGTATATATACCTCCAAAACTTTTCCTGTGCGGGGGTCAATAATTCTCAATTTCTTGTCTTTGCAAGTTGTCGCAACGAGGGAGCCATCTCGACTGAATGCAATGCTGTATATAATGTCGGGATGACAGTCTATCACGGTAACAACTTCTGCTTTGGTAACATGCCAAATCACAATCTGTTCTCGAGAAACGGAAAATAATTTTGGGTTAGGATATCATGAGGATACTAGAGGACGATATGACATTTTAATTCATAGTTTTTGTGAAAAAAACAGGCTCGTTATCGTACAGTGTAGTCAAATCCAACGGTGGCTAATATGTTATCTGCGGTTGGATGCCATTCCACAAATCCTACGCGACGTTTATGACCTGTCAGCTCAACAAGACAGTCTGTCAAATTGGCTGTAAGGCCTCCATCTGGAATATACCATACTTTGACGGTAGCGTCGTCCGACGCTGAGGCGATTATGTTGTCATTGAAAGGGTTCCATTTTATATCCAACACAGCGCCAGAATGACCTGTCACCTTGAACGCGTTGTGGTGCTCCAGTCTGCCATACTGCAACAAGAAATGGGGTAATGTGTAACTTTTCAGTATGAATTATTTGCTAAGTTCTTTTCAGGATATTGGGGTACGCTTCACGGGGGTAAAGTCTCATTACGCCGCGAGTGTGAGTATAAATACCTTTTCAAGAGGAAGTACAAGAAAGGAACCACCACCAGCAACTTCTGTAACGACTGCAATAAATTTTGGATTCACAGCACAAAATCCGCAGTCATGAGCGTTTCTTGTGATTTTAATATTATCATAGCACAGCTCCTTCCTCACCGGCTGCCCGTATACATGTCGAAACTTGGAAGTTCTCACTCCACGGAATCCCATCTGAAATAGTTCACCAACCATATCATATCATTTCCATCGAGACATTCACAAATTTTAGCCACGTAGGACACGTGTCAACAACTGCACTCCTACTTTTCTTCTCTGAAAAAAACTTTCAGAGCACTAATACTAAAAACCAACGACATAATGCAGTTTGTGCCCTTGCACGATACATCTAATATTATAAAACGAATCTATAGATAAAACGGGGCGTGCGACTGAATTCATAACCGATTTTAATCAAGTCGGATCCCATAGGTTGTGGCTTAGGATGGTTTACAAGTACTTTCATGATGTCTCTACCTGCATATTAAGCATTTCCATAGTTTGGGCGAAGGCCTACATAAATTTTGCACCATTTATACTATTTCTAAAGAAAATACTGGCTGCTCCCAATAGCAAACACGTAAAGCACACTCTTCGACTCGCCGACACTGCAAAAACTGTCAACTTAAAAAACAACGAATATAAAACCAACTACACATTAAAGCGACAAACACAGAGCATGTGTTACGGTAATACGTCACAAGCAACTTGAACTACGCACGATAGGGTGACAAATCGCTAACCCTTTATATCAATGGTGCATGGGAAAAATCGAAACGCAATATGACAACCCACAAGCAACGAGCTACAATAACGAGTAGCAAGCTCTAGTTCGACTTTACGAACTGCTCAGCGAACTTTAGTTAACTGGATGATGAAAACAAAATTCACTTGTTTTAATTCAAGCTCACATCACAAAATTGGGGGCTGACACAATCTCGGAAAGGTTTTCATAAAGTGCGTTCGGCAGACCTTCTTTGAAGGAGAAGCTTTTTTAGGAAATGAGGATGATAAAACGCTTATTATTATGCACATAACTCTTCTGATTTCAAAGAGTTGGAGCCATAAAACTTGAATAGACTTGGGAGCGAGAGATTTATTCACTTCTTTTCACTCGCAAGACAGAAACCCTTCTTCTGAGAGGAACCAGCGACATGAGATCTCATAAGAAGGCACTAAACAACCGACTTACATGTGTCTGTACATGCACATCATCGTATTATCATAACGTATCAGCATTATTTGAAGTATGGTAGCGAAAAAATGATAATTCCTTTGAATTGACTACGTTTTTGACGTCTCACATTATTTACTTTTCACTTGATGAAACACAAACAACTCAAAACTGACAAAACGGCATTAACTACGTGATTATTGTGGTTACTGTAACCAACCATTCTTTTTGCGACCAGGCCACCGCGATTATATGGTCATAATCATAATACGAATGACTCTTCATGTTTTTATTGCCATTGATTGTGACGAAATTGTTCGAAGAACTACTCTCAACTATAAACATTAACTACACTCAATGCTGTTGGTATGCATTTCAACGACACATTCTCACACGTACAATTATCATGATCCGAGAATGCTTTTCCTTTATGTTTTTCTTTGTTCACCTGAATAAAATGTCATCTTTCAAACTGTACATGGGGAAAATCACGCGTCAAGTTCTTTTTAAAGGGGATCACAAATCACAACAAAAACAGATCCAATGTGAGTTACAAGTCACCTACATATTATACAGTGAGATCAGGAGACGAGAAGGAAGTGATTTTAGCGTATAATGTACCGAGCTAACAAATAACCAGTTGCTTCACACGCAATTTTATAAATATTATTCAATACTTTTTAGGTATGAGCCGTTCTACAGAAGAACAATCTGATAAAGATTTTGTGAATAGGTAAATTTTCACACTTCCAAAATAGCTAATGAAATAAACCATATCATATTCACGCCTACACAATACATTCAAAGGAGCTTGAACACAGCGCAAATCTTTCAAAAGCTGTTAATACTACGGCTCTTTTCTAATTTTTCAGGCGTATGTACTTCGAAGAATCTTGAAAACGGCTATCAAGATTTGAATTTGAATATGTGATTAATGGAAAACAAACAAAATATTTACGTTTGTATACCCAAAGATTTTTAACGAAAAAAAAAGACCATAAATGATCTGTTTGCTTGACTTATTCAGAAAAATATGATAAACAAACTCGAAGTTGAAATTTCTTATGAAAATCTTCAAAAACTTATGCCGCGGACTCACTCGTAACAACTACACAATAGGGAATAAATAGGTTTCTTATGTTAAAAATATATGATCTTCCGCACAAGTGCCGATTATGATGATACTCATGATTTTTTTAATTCTTTAATTTTGATCAGTAAAGCTACAAAGCTGTGTAGCACTCCTTCTCATAGTTACAGAGCTACTGTTCAAGAAATAAAAATAAAATGGTGGCTGAGTCAATGTGCACATTTATTTCTGTTTTAAGCCAATATTTAGTTACGCCACGCCGTTCGTAGTTGCTTTGTTAGCGTGCTTTTTGTTGGATTGAAGTGCATGCAGTAGTATGAGGCATGCCACTTTGCAAAGAATTTTACACATTAAAAACCATTTTTCTGCCATTATCAATCGGGGATGCGTAAAATAGAGTTATAGAGTAAACATGCATTAAAAGATATAGATGCAATATCTTACATACATATTTATGTGTGTAAATATGTTATATTTTCAAATGAAACTTCTACTTCATCTGATCAGCATCATTATTTCATAATCATTTTTTAAGTATCGCTACAATTTACTTGATTTCCCGTACCGTTTCTTTAAAATGTGAACATGCACATAGCAAATTATCGAAAGTAGTCAAAACTTGTTTAAATTTGTATGACAATATTGAAGCAATCTTTAGAATATGCGTCTTATGCCGTGTGAGGGTATTTCTACAACCGTTAGTGACACTGAACTTCTTACAAGTCATGTATCAAATGCGTTGATTGTTTGTATTATTCATCTTATACTACTCTGTTTGGTTGGCTGGACAGGACACTCCTGCCAACTACTAACAATCAAGGAGGGTCAACTGAATTGATTAAATTCAACATTTTATTCTACTGCCTTTCGAGTATGTTTGTTTTCCACTCGTTATGTGACGCTTTAGATTTTGAGGGATGAGTGCTTCAATTACGGTAAATTGGAATAAATGTTAAAAAGTGGTCAGAAACTCCAAGCCCCTCAAAACTTAAACCAAATTTTTTAAACAGTTAAGTGCCACTTCTGTCTGACTTCTCACTTCAAAGTTTTTTTAAAAATAAATCGTTGACTTTGACTAAATAAGTTGGGCTTTATGTTATAAATTATGGTTACGAGCCTAGCTATTTATTTGCTTTTTTGTGTTCAACTTCTGCAAAACTTGCAGCCATAAACATTTGTGATTTTACGTACAATACGCAATTTTTGCTGATGAGTATCAAAATTTAAAGCTAATTATATTGTAAGAAAGAAAAAAGATTCTTAAATGGGGTGAAGCCACGCATTACTTCAATTTATTATGTGCTTACCATGTACTATTCCTATTAATTCAGTGTGTGTGTAGAGTTACTGGCTTTACAAAAAGAGTAATTTTCTACTAGAGAAGTGATATACATAGGCAAAAATAAAATACTTCTATCTCTGCTTTACCTATTTGATATGTTTCTGCATGCAAAGATTTTGCTAACAAGTGTATTATGTGATCCAATCATAATCACCCTCTCTGTAAATTGGGGAGTGAAACACAGGCTAGGAAAAAATCATAAAATGCAATTCTTGTCGAGCATTTTTTCAAGATGAGATCAGCAAACAAGACAAACAATAACAACCAGGAACAGATCTTTAATGGGACAGTTATAAAAGGAAGCAAGTAAAACAGGATAAAGCTACAACTTCCAACCGTAATAATGAACCTTTATATTTACTACGTAATTAAAATGAGTAATAGCAATAAATTTACAAAACTGACATGGTCAAACTTCAATTTTTCTTACTTTTGTTGCTCCTACTAGTGGAGTTTCCAGTTAACGAAAATAGCCACAAATCAGTTTTGATTAAATGAAGTTTTATAATAAAAATTCAACAAACAACTACACTTCATACCAGCTCAACTTTACAAACTCAAATGTCATTATTTCCATCAACACCTCGACTCAAAATATATTGGATGTCGCATTCGTGTCATGGGCAAATATGCACTTCGATCTTTCTAAACAATGAACTTTTGATTAGATACTAATCGATGGAAAATAGTAATATGTCATAATAGCAATTATAAATATAGGTATTGTATTAGAGACCGGCTTCAAGTAGAATATTTTAAGTACCTCACACTAAACCTCCCTGCAAAACCAAACTTTACGAATATCGTGGTCTGTGATTTACACTCTTGCAAGTGAAGCGAGAAAAGAACAATAAATTGCTGTCTAATAAATTAGTTCGTTGAGTCAGTTTATTGTAGCGCGTCATTTACGCAGTTTACACACATCACACATTCTCTATGAAAATGTTAACTCGTGTTAATTGAATGAGATATTTTTCCATTGTTTTTCTTCATAGTTAATGAAGGGAACGCGGCGACAATATACAATATACCTTTTCTTTCGATCTACCCACATAACACCCAGCCACACAAAGGCCACATAAAATCTATACGTAATCCATTGATGAACAGTGAGCAACTAGCTAATAATAAGGATTTGACTTGACTTGAGCTATGCACAAAATTATCATTGTCAAAGGTGTGAAGCGATGATAGAGGGTAAATTTGCAGAGCAGAAAACTCGGTAAATATTTTAGGTGATATATGGTTATCTATCCATATCTCTATTTCTATGCTCCATGAGGTAATAACACAACAACGAAATGGGCTTACAATATATGTGTGACTTTGACTGGCATTAACAGTAATTAATCTGGTAACAGCAACACTCCAAGTGTCATTAGTGCCCCCAACCACAATTATTCACATTAGTTACCGTAATGACATGACATTCCTAAGTGGATGGTTCTACTTGTGAATATTCCATGCAGTTCACAATTATGTAGGAATGCTTAATATGAAGTGTAAAATAAGTATAAAAGTCATCAACAATCTAAAACTCATTTTAGATGGTGGACACACACAAACATACATCTACGAAACTCATTTTATGGACACCATCAACCATGCTACTTATTTATATGTGCATAAGTAGAAGTATGTTAGTTAATACAGTAGGGAAAGGCGGATATAGAACAGAATGATTTTCAGTGCATTAACACTGGATTGAATGCATATAGTTGAAAATTAAAACCACACTCCATTTTGATACGCTACTTAGGTCAGAGTAATTGATACGTTTTGTGTTTGATACACATTTAAATCGGAGTGACATGCATAGAAAATGCTCATAATAGTGTTATAAAAAATGTAATGCATCCAAGGATTTTTTTCGTTGGTCAATGCAAGTTCAACTGCAAATTTGAACTTGCAGACTACTATTATCAACAATGCACAACCACAACAACCTTACAACATTCAAGCATGCGTGATAAAGTAGACAAAAATGTCTGGTTGGGAACCTCCATGCATAAGAAGGGGCTGTAAAATGATCACAGCCAAAGTTTTCAAGCATTTTTGCTCTTGTGCATCAATCCCCCTTGTGTAGAAAAATGTGCGTGTAGTGAACATTTGAGAGAAGAAAATTATCTAATTTAATTACACAGAAGCATAGCAATTTCATGCTTTTCAATTGCTGTTCTTACTCTATAATAAGATGATATACTGCTAGTCGACACTACATTAAGGGAGCCATACTGCGATACCTGAGGAAAGGGATTATGATAAAGGTAGTCAGTTCGGCACTCATTTTACGAACTCCTTTAGGCCTTACCTACATATATGCTAAATCTATACATATTTTAATGCAAAGTTTCGGTAACAATATGTTCTTAACATTTGGAGCAAAATGGTAAATATCATTAGAGTAGGTACAAGCTCACTACCGCAGACACACGTTCACCCTTTTATGTAATACACAGATAACGATAAGCTACCAAAAAATGCTAAATATATTTGTAAACTCGTTGTAAAAACTGGTATACAAAATAACAAAAGTGGTGGCTATTTTCTGTTCACTGCAGCTCTGTACCAATTTGCTTTTCATTAATGTTGGCATGAGGGTAATTAAACGTGAGAAAGTTGTAAAATAAGGCAACTGCTAACTTTACGGTATGACGATCTCTCAAAAGTAATCCTTGTTACTGAGCCCCATCACGCATAATGACTGTTTATTGTTTATTACGACCAAAGTATATGGAATATTATAGATATTTATTTTATGCAGGATAATTTACTTCAAAATGCTACTCACATCATTACAGGGGAAGCTATTATTTCAAATGGTCACTTGCGTTTAACATTTTCAAGTTAATTATAGTTAATTCGCTTATGCTTTGGCTCCTTGGCATTTAGATTATCGTATCAGCGGATTTCAAAGCAAATTAAAGTCTACACACGGATATTTCATCATTGACCATCTTGTCAGTAAGTATATTGGAAAGCATGCGTAAATAAGCACAAGCTTCTCAACAGACCGATGTAATTTCGATTTGTTTTTTGTTCATGCTCCTTTCAAAAGAACGAAATTACCGAACCATAACTTTTATAGACCTGTTGACAAAACGTGTGAAAATATTTTACACCGTTGTTAATTCATAAATCTCTCTCAGAGTTCATGTAGGTAAAACGATTCACCTAGTGAAAGAAAGAAACCAGTTTCTAGAAATGGAGGTGGGATGTGTCATTTTCGCAGTAAAACATAAAAGTCAGAAATACATCAATTTAGTTACCCCGTCCTTCAGCAGGGTTTTTATCTAAGGAAGCTTAAATCGTAAAAGATTCCTCACTACTAGACTCAATAACCACATGGACGAAAGCTGAAGATAAGTCTATTTCTCTGTGATTGACGTTTATCGACAAATAAAAATTCTTTACGACTTCAAACCACGACAGTTTTAATACGTTCATAAATTTTTACTAAAATCATCAAACAGCAAGTAAAGTATATACGTCCACCAGTTATTAAGAATTTTTAAGTACGTAAGTGCATTTATAGGAGAAACTAAAAAGATTTAATTAGTTCGCATTGCTTGATGAACTTGAACTTCGAAAAACTGCAACATCCGCTCAAGTTACGTAAAAGACGTATCAACATTAATCAAGATACAAAGTGCAAGGTTGAATGAATGGAAAACCACAACTGTAAAACAGTTGCCTAGTTAAACTCTATATTATCTGTACATCTTGTGCATACCATCTTTTCATGTGTAATTAATCCCAAATCGAATTTTGCCAGAATAAAATATTTTTTGTAGTACATGTAGCCAGCTTAAAAGATATTCATTATCACTTTAATCAACTCAAGATTATATTGCATTTCGCAATTGTTTCATTTCTCAAGGAAATTGTGCCGGCTGGGGCTGATCGTGAGTTAGTAAAAACAAAGTCTACCCCTGTTATAAAAAGTCAGCGATGGATATTATGTACAGTATGAATGGTTGACGCTGAGGCCAGGGGCAATGGTATTATCAGACGTTGAATTTCTTCTTAACCAGTAAAACAGTATAGGTACGTAAGTGCGGAGCTAGTATCATTTCATACTAAACGTGTAATTAATCTTATCACTCACACATTCCATTCATTACTCGACTCAAGTGTTTCACTTGCACTTTTGACTTTGAATACGTGTAGAATTGGTTAATCCACAGGAAACCATATTTCAAATCGGCCTGCTTCAAACTACTAGACAAGGCTCTAAATCATATATCAACTAATGCGCAATCGTATCCCGACATCTACATTTTTTGCAAGAAAAATGAATAAATTGTTAGGCTGCGCGTTAACACGGATCAATTTTTTTGGGAAAGATAATTAGTAATCCTTCACCTGATACACGTTCTATTTTCATCCACATTATGCACAATCACTTATACCATGGGCATGGGCCTACGTACTAACTCAGCAATATTTAGAAAAGATAAGAAGATTCCATTCCTTTGATTTGATCAATGAAAAAGGTACAAACGAAACGCCTTCGCCTAGCAGTAGCAGCAAGCACTAGGGCTAATAAAGGGGGTTTAGAGGTATTGTAGTGGATCATTTGCCAACGTCAAGCTCAATCACAACAGCTTTCGTAAGCGAAGAGATGTTACTTAATTATACGGTTATATGCATGAAGTAGCATAACAATCTTGATTTTTTTGCTAGTCGTCAAAAAAGCTCTAAGTACCTATACCTTGAGTATTGACTAGAGGCTCTAAAATCTAGACTCACTTTTCAAATAATTCCTAATAACGTAACCTTGTCTCTACGTTCACTTTCATAAAGACTATTGCGCTGCTATAGCGTGTAATAGTTTGTGTAGCATGAAAAGTGATTAACAGCTCGAACAACAAAGGTTTTTGTTTGTTAGAATGTAAACACATAAAATCCTGATTAATCTCTACTTCCCTTAGCTGGCTTGTGTTGTTGGATGCAATCTCTATTTTAAATGTTGTATTTGGACATCAATGGGCTTGTTGCAGGTTTTCGAGCAGGTAACAACTACGCTAATGAAATTGCCAAGGTGGTTAGATGACAACAATGATTAGCTACAGAGATGCCATTTTGGCGGTGATCGCTTTCATCCGTCACTCAACCCAAAATTGAAATTTGATGGACTGCTAAACTGCGAGTAAATGATGTTCTCATTATTGTTTAAAATATGCATGGGATCCAGGATGTGCTGAAGTGTGTAACATGATATAAGCCTTGCTATTATTTTTAAACCAAGTTAAATGTCACTTTTTTTTGGTTTGCCTTGGAATAATGGAACAAGCAAGCAGCAAGTAAACACCAGTAGTCACAGGTAGGACATGCTAGGAACTGATAAAAGCGAAAAAGGTCATAAACTGAAGTTTTGTTTGAAAGAATCACATCACGCAAATAGCATGGGTATAGGAACTGGATGCGTGATTCAAGTCCATAAAGCATTTATTAAACCGTATTATGGAGATTAGGAGGGGATATTTGATATATTCAGGAGTATTAAAACTGAGCACTGCATTACGTCATTATCACTTTGTTAATGTCAGACAAGGAGGATGAAATGAAGGTCTTGTTGTTGAAAAACATACATGGTGTTGTTTATAAGGCCATATATTTTCAAAGCACAACCGGCCGGCGAAGCCAGTGACAGTATATTTTGGACTTGTAATTATGCGTTTAAAAGCTTTCATTGACATCACATTACAACTGGCTGCACACGAACATTTCAGCACCATTTAGTTGAGTTTCGTGCGTAAGCGACGGACTAAAGCTTTCCACTCTAGCTGGATGGATAAAACGAACTACTGATTGGGCTAACACGCAAATTAATAAGCACTAACTCGGCTGGAAGCACATTTTATGACTCCATTCAACATTCAAAACAAGACGACACACAATAGCGAGCAACTGGCCCGACCTGAGTTGACTCAACAAAAAGGCAAGTCATTAAAATATACCAAGGCTGATGAAAATGACAGCTGCAAGCTAATGGACACATCCCGGAAGAGTGGACAGAGAAGCATAGCTTATGTTTATGTGCACACGTAAATAATATGTGGAAGATTCTTGAGATATGGGAAGGATGACGGACAGCATGACATATTGAGCTAATTGAAGCATTACAAAAACAAATTGTGTGTCAATGTTTGTCTATACGCCTAATAGAGCTGCGGCGACTTGTACGGCAAACAGAATGTTATGAGCATATTGGTTTGGAGAACATGAATGACATGTCCGTGACATCGTGACTTTCTGCATTGCATGGACATTTAATGAGCTTCTTTTCCGACCACCAAGTTAGCGTTTGCATATCGGGAGGGGAGTATGAAAGGAGTTAAAACTGGTTACACAACTGCTCATTCCTATCATCACCGTCATCAATTGTCACCTTGTCACTAGTACCAAACCAACCATGTTGATATATTCCAAGAAAAAGTAAAAATTCATTAGATATGTTAACATGCACATGCATGCTTTTTCAACGTCAACAGAGAGACAAACATCAAATTCCATGTATTATTTCTAGTATAGTAATGTCGTCGTAGAAATCGTATGAGATTTACCTACTGAGATTAGACAAGACAAGCTCTATTCTAATTAGATAAATGTAATTTGTTACAGAGCTACAACTACAACATGTAAAAGTGGCTAAAACGCCATAAAAGATCATACCTTAAGAGGAGGTTTAGTACAAGATGTACAGTCCACCATGATTATTTTAGTGTGAAAAGAGTTGTCTCTTTCTCTTTTCGTTCTGGATTAGTTTTTGCACAAAGGCTGAGAGGCTTTGGAATTTGATTGATTTGGTAGATTATAGATGATGAGTAGAGTAGAGCTTGAGAGGCTGGACTGATTAGCTACAGTTAATTGTTTTTAGAGTTGTTGAACGTTAGAAACAGGCTTCACTCCCACAGTTGTACATGTGAAATCCTGTAGTAGTTTTAATGGGTTGTGAGAGATCGAGATCAACAGTTACTTTAATATGCTATAGTCAACAGTGGCAGCAGCTGCTTTTTAGAAGAGGAAAACAATTAGTCATCATGGATGATGCGTGACGACATTTTTCGGCAAAGAAACATCGTCGTTTCATAAATACAAATATGGTAAAACAAGGTTGTGCACATCCAGTTAGTACTCTAGCATGTAAGTTA
>JAQGAP010002294.1:0-15663 GCA_034697805.1 Orchesella bifasciata | reverse complement strand
CCGCAAAGATTTACAGCTGCGATCCACACGAGGAGATCCAAGGCAGTACTTTGAGCCGAATAAGAATTTTCCTCTCCATCAAACACAGCAACATCCAATAACCGTGAAAAAAGTCGTTCAGAAGTTAGCATTTGTTTCCTTTCGTGGCTGCACAAAATAACAATACATTGATATAATGACACAATGTAATTACATAATCACTAAAACTATACTTTGTCTGAAAACAATGCACGTAACTTACTCTTCTAATGGCATCGGTGTCGATTTGACTTTCCGAATGGTAACGGACACCTCGTGAAGCCAATCACAGCCCAAATAATATTCTTTTCGTTTATCTCCTTCTACATCATTTGAGCCAACTACTCCACTTTTTGGTTGGCCGGATGTTGTGGCCTGGGAACCAAACGGAGTTAGTTCATAAAATGGGGTGCCCTCTTTCGAAAACTTCAGTGTTAAAGCTGACCCTTGAAGTTTCGGAAAGTTTTGGAAAGTATGAGCGTGAGGTTTGCTTTTTACCTTGAAAGTTTTCAAAGCGGAATCCTCGTTTGCCTTCTGTAACAAGAGAAACGAATTAACCATTTAAATTCTTCTTAACTCAACAAGTAAGCAAAGCACACAATATGACACTGATAAAGCAAGGAGATAGAACGGTAGAATTTTACCTTTCCTATCAAGACTTTGGTATTTGAACCCGAAGTAGTTGCTTTCAGATTGTCAGGCTTTCCTTCCTTCACATTAGTACCTGGCATCTAATAATACAAATTAATGATAACCGTCTCAATTAACTACTTGTCTGAAAGTATGCCTTAGTTTATAAATAATAAATTATGTAATTTAAATTCATACGGTTGATTCTGTAGAATCCCCTCTAGCTAATGATTTTGCCCGTATATGAAGATAAAAATTTCGTCCTTTGTTTAGAACCAACGTAGGACTGGTTAAAACAACATTGCCACCTTGACCAGACAAGTCAAGATTAGCTCCAAGTTCTAACGGACCACACACCGGAACGGCATTAATCGATTTTAAGAACTCATTTGAGGCAGCTTTGGTTTTTAACTGAGAACCGAAATCCGAGGTCGATGGGCTTAATCTTGGCTTGGTCTTCAATGCACGATAGAGGGTTACTTCAATCGCAGGTAAAGAAACGCAACCAGGCTGCAAACTAAACTTCAAATCCAGATGTCCAACTCGTGCAGATTTGGGAAGAGTAATTTCGAATATATGTTCCTTCTTGGAATTTCTAGAAAAAAATATTTTGCATTAAAACTTATTGTCAAGATTTAAGACAATACGATTTCTTAAAATCAGTCAACTTACTTTGTCCGCTGCAGCCTCCATGAAAGTGTAGATTCGCTAACTTCGCTATCCTGATGTTGAAGGTGCTGCGGATGTTTCCTATCTTTCTGCGCTTGGATAATCCTCACCCAACAAGGAGAAACGTTGACTGTGAAACATGGTTTTATATTGTCAAAGGACGTTAGCTGCAACAGTTGCTTCATCGAACTCAGTGTCAGTTTTTGGTTGACAATCAAATTGGAAGCATCAAATCCAATGGACGTAGTATCTAAACTTGATTTTGGACTATCATTCACGTCCGACGTGAAACTAGTTTCGTCACCTAAATCTATGTCAGCGCTATTTAGAGTATACATTTCCAAAGTTCCTCGACTAGTTCCACAACAAAGACGTTCTAAACCTGGATCATAATAATAATAAAACATGTGTGTTAGAGCAGGAGAGAAGAGCCAAATACTTTTATATATATATTTGTTGTAAACTTACTAGAAACGTAGGATATTGATGTGAGCCGAGGGTCGCTGTCAGGTCGCTTAATCTTTTTCAACAAGGACAAATCATTAACCTTCAATATGCATAGCGCCCCATTTCTAAGAATACACGCCAGTGCTGACTCTTCAAATTCTGGTGGAATAACACATAGATTCACAGGTATTTCATCGTTCGAAATGAACTTCCTAACTGCGATTGGTTGTTTCTCAAGTTTGAGCATTTCAGATTCACAGATCACTTTATGCACAATTAAAGCTCCAAAAACGACTTCATTCTGCTTATTAGCTGACTCCAGGCATAAAACAACTTGCTCGCCATCCAATGTTGGCAGTATGTCTCTAGTAAGGGCACAATGCTTCAAATCATTAGGAAGGTCAATTCTTTGCACTAACACAATCTCCTTCTCCTTAGTTTGTGGTTCAGTCTTGTTTTTCAAGTTGTTGTCGATTCCTTTGGGTAGAGCCTGACTAGCTTGGGCGGAAGATAACTTCTTCTTTGACACAGCAGTCTGATTACCTCCGACTATGATACCTCCAGCGGCATCAACTACAAAGGTGCCGGACGTATCTGACATATTCATATCACTGAAGATACTAATCGAATCAGAGAGCATATCCCCGTCCGATATGTAAGAGAATATGTCTTCTTCAAAATGTTGATTTTCTTGCTTTGTTCCTGATAAACAGAAATAAATCAAAAAGCTTTATATTGACTTCCCTTCCTCACATAACCATCGATCGTGAAACGAATAAAGTAATCTCATTCTTGATGATGATGATGGGATACTCACCTGTTCTACCAGATGTCTTCAATGGTGCTTCAGGAGGTGTACTACTACTGTCGTTGATGGTTATCGTGTTCGGGCTAAGACCATAGACAAGAATGAATGGGATTTTCCCTTCAGTCGATGCTTTACAAACACTGCCTCCCACAACCACAGATGGTGGAAGCGACTTTTTCGTGTCTCCAAGACTTTCAGGGGCACCAATTACCGCAGCTGCTGTTAAATTAACGGATTCCTGATTTGAAGAATAACCGATTGTTGCAAACGTACCTAAGGAAGAACAATTATAGCATATTTTTTAAGTAAAAGATATGTTGGATAATAATACATGGTTCTTACAAATTTACTTACCCCGAATAAACGAATCTAATGTGATGACATCACTTTTTGGCTTTCCTTCAACATCACAGTATACTGTTTCATCCTGTGGTGCGGTAGAAGCTAAAACGTCCGGTGTAATTGTGAAACGTATTACAGGCTGTAAAAATAGTAATATATTTAGCAATGAATATACGGGTCACGGCATGTTATTTACTTGATCCAATAACTAATGATAAACGAAACGAACCTTAGCTTCTCTCGCAACATCCCACACCACAATGTGACCATTCGAATAGGCTACTACAACCGCTGCTGGGCAAGACGATTTCCCCAAGATGGGCGAAGAATTTCCTTTTTCTGCGACTACAAATGCTGGTGCCGTCGCAAACGACAAACTCAAAGGAACATTGTGGGTATGCTCACCACGGACAAATGGGCAGAACGGGGAATGCCGTTCATGCTCAGACCTATCCAAGAAAGACATAAAATTATTGTAAAGTTTGTCTTACAAAATACAAAAAAAAATTGTTGCAACCTACCATGGCTCATCAGTCGGTTCCCAACTAACTAGGCAGACATTACATGTAAAGCACATTGCCCGGTCATCCCCGTTGGAGCTTGGACTGTGGTAAAATCCAGCTTGTGCCATTTTTTCTGGTAATGCCCACCTGCTTATTGTTGGAAAAAAAAATCGTAAATATTGTTAACATAAAGACTAATATAGATCATGGGTTCGTCAAATTAGGCTAAGAATACAAAGAAATAAGCTACGAATTTAAACTAGCCTGTATTCCATATGCGGCCAATTGGAAAATGTTCTCAGTCTTGCTGATTCACTAAACATTTGTGCCTTTTCCAAGGGAGCATCTTGCTCTGGTTTCGCCGGCGGAAGTAGCATATTCAACCTTTCCAAAATGGAAGAAGCAATTGAAAGCTGAGGGATATAAGCATTCTTTTTCCACAACTCGTTGACCATGGTTTGAAAGGTTGATTTTAAAACGGAATAGGGAAGCTCCAGCTTGACGGTACTCCACTGTAACGACAAATAAACACTCTTTACTATTTAAACGAATTATCTCCAAATGCGATTAGTATGTAGATTTAAACTTTTTTACTTTTTCTCGTTTGACTAATATTAAGGGAGTTCCAGGTTCCAGTTCTCTGACGACAATTGCTTTCAGCTGCTTTTCTACTTCACTAACGTCAGTCTCAACAGAATCTGCTGTAGGTAATGAATGGCACAAGCTTTCGGCCTACAAAGTTAAGCACAATAATGGTTATTTCGTCATCACAATATAAACTAAACACATGATAATTTATAATCATAAAAAAGGTCAGCCAATTTACCTCTGACTTGCTTAGCTCAATCTGAACAACATCAGAGCATGCGGCAATGGGCGTCTGCAATATTGAACTCAGAAGGAGAATTCCATTATAGTCGCTTCGAATGCCAACTTTATTTCCTTCAATGACCACAAGCTTTTCCGGACAAACACTAAAATCCCACTGAGCTTCGCAGTTTTCTTCCTCTACACCTGCTGGTACACAAATTCCATAATGACAAACCTAATCAGTAACATACGGTTGCATGTACCAGTCGGTTTCATACTTATTGGTTTTGTAAAATTACCTATTTTCGTTGAATAAACAGGTTCACCGAGAGTTGGATCCACAACAAACAGATTTCCATCTGCTGTTCCGACGAGAATGACATTCAACTTATCATGATAAGCAACACGATTGATCACTCGGTTTGAGCAGATGTCGATCGGTTGGCCATCCAATCTCAGGACCTCACCCTCCTCCATATTTCTAAGGCCTACTTTGAATACTGTCAGCTGTCAACTAATTAATAATGTTTTCTTTTGAGATCTGTCACAAATATACACTAAAATCACTTCATCGTATCGGTGCTGGTGCAGCCACTAAACTGGCTCCTGTTCGGTCAGGGTTGTCGAACTATCTGTTATCTGTAAAACACGATAAATTCAGCTTGTATTATTAACCTGATTTGCTCTAAACCATTGATATAAAGGGAATTAGGTGGAACTATTCCCTTTCCTCAAAAATCTTGGAAAGGGCAACATTTAAAAGACAAATATTCCAATTCAAAAATGTTGAACGTGCTAAAGTACAAGAAATACTGAAGTAGCAAACAGCCAAAGAAATCAATAAATACGTCATACATTGGGAGATTGGAGATGTAAAAGAAATCAAGACATATGACATAAAAATGAGCCTTATGTAACTTCCTCTCAACCCCTGAATTTATGGAACAAATGTCTACGAAATGAACCGGCGATGATAGCACGATAATTCAGTTTCTAAAAACATGGAAAATTACCAACATTTAATTGCAGTTGAGCTGTTTTTACCTTTCGGGCTGCCACCAACCAACCAACGTCACCGCTCACTCCAATTTCACTCCAATCTGTCTGTTTCTTAATCAAACTACAAAAATTATTGTTACTGTTTCATAAATAGAGCTAACAACCTAAACAACGCCAGGTAAAAGGTAAAAGTTCACCTCAACTACCAACATTATGTAATAATGTACATTTAAATCTAATCCGACTATTATTTGCAGTTTTTAGAATCTTGGTCTGCCTTCCTTGCCAAACGTACGTGCTAATAGAAATGGAATAGGAGAGCAGGTACTTACAAGAAAAGACAGAGACATAAATAGAGAAGTAGATGAGTACGAGTACACGACCATTCATATGATCACATCACATCACGTAGTAAGTACAAACTACGAACTATACGTACATTTTCCTCTCCTTCCCAAAACCAAAGTACAATTTCGGGTATGTTTGGACGGCAAGCAATAAGAGCTCGCTTTGATGAAGAGATCGAGGAGAGGAATATGTATAAGGACCAAAAATGTACGTTTCCCTTCGCTTTCGTTCTTAGGAAGTGCATCCAAATGCTGAGGAAGAAGAACCCGACAGATCTAATGCAATTTATATGTATCCAATATAATGCATCCTTTCTATGATAGACTTGTTCCTTGTTTCCTTGTGTTTGCTTTATCCGTAAGGAAATGTACATAAGTTTTACAATAGGATATTATAGGAGTACGATACTTTTGTTGTACAGTACCGAC
Source organism: Orchesella bifasciata (assembly GCA_034697805.1). Taxonomy (NCBI): domain Eukaryota; kingdom Metazoa; phylum Arthropoda; class Collembola; order Entomobryomorpha; family Orchesellidae; genus Orchesella; species Orchesella bifasciata. Next base: position 9,661 of record JAQGAP010002294.1, on the reverse strand, counting down.
CGATCCTCTTGTTTATATGGAGTTTATACTCTACCCTGTTTGTACTTTGCCGTTGACTCATAAGAAAGTAGAATTTGGTAAACGAACCCAAGAAATGTGTCTGCCTGCCTGAATTATATAAGTTCTTATGCATTTTGTTCCATAGAAGTACTATGTATGATGGAAAGGTAGACATACGGAACAATGTAAATCAGAAAGGGAAAGGACAAAGACCGATACTTACTTTGTGCGTCTTTTTCCAGTATGCTGGCCTGGGGTAGGGTAGGGGTGCGGATATGAGTGACCCAAATGGTTTGGAGTCCAAACTTTGGACGATGATTGATAATCACAAAGATGATGAAGGCGAATCGCATAACATGAGTCCGGAAGAAAGGTCGAAAGGTTTCGCTTCTCCTTCTTCTATCTGCATTGGTTTATCCGCAAGCCCGAAATCGGACCACTACTGACTGTTTTTAAAAAATGACAAATGCATCGCAATCGCATAATGCGAAAACATAATTTGTCGTTATGGACTTATGGTGGAAGCTAAGGAAGGGACTCAATGATGAGCTACGTAATCTATGCATAATCGTATCGCGGTCCTAACTACTGGTATTGACGACTATGAAAAGGATCTTGTGAAGGTCTGATGTGACGGTTTGGACAAATTTATTGTGGACTTATTGTCGTCTGTGAATATTGACAGCATGAGAATTAAAATATTATTATTGCATTCACCTTGCGCTTTGAATGCGTAAATGTCAAAATTTTTGACCCCTTTGTCCCTTCAATTCCATTGATCAAATACCATAAAACAGATGCAGTCCTAAGAAATGTGAAAGGGGCAAGCTGTTACTGGGACTGGAACACTACCACAGCATTGATTCTTCTTTCATTCTTAAGATTCTAGACTCTATACCGGTGACCGGAGTTTAATTATAAATATAAAGTATAAAGTATGTAACCAAAAATGACAATTTTATTATAGGTATACATAACTTTTGGCATGTGCCATGTCTATTTCTTTCATGTAACTTGCTACTCCAATTTATCCAATTCAAATATACATTAAAATTAAAGCATTTGATAATATATATTCAACAAGTTAACGTTTATTCAACCTAAATCTTACTTTATGCAATTAGGTACTAATAAAGAGTCATCCGTTTATATTACGTATTTAGTAAAAAACGTATCTTCCACAACACACCATAATAAACTTGTTACTCCCTAGTATTCGTGTGCACTATCCATATATTAGGAACTTGTTGACATCGGCGTTATTTGTACTGTGCATTTGCATTTGCCATTGGCATAATATAAATCATTATCCTTCAATATTTAGTTACGATTAGGACTTTAGGATGACTAGCAAAATAAATGCAACGCACGCAGATGCATTTAAGTTATCATAAGAAAGAGCTATTTCAGTATGTCAGATCCAATATCGTCTCACAAAACCCAGCGTTCATTGCTTTCAACAGTCTCCCATACTCATAACATAAATAATCTTTAGCATTAGCTAAACAAATGTCTTTTGGTTTGCTGAATTGAATGCATCCACAATTAATCACAATTCGCACAAAGGATAAATTGTGCAAAAGTAGAATTGACGGATCATATTAGCAAGACCATATTCATTTGTGTAGAGGAGAATTGGGGTAATCTAAGAACTATGATATTAGCAATGTAATTCAGTACGCTTATACCTTATAAACACTTATCCATCTGAAACTATATGTATGAGCCTTTAGCTATTTAGGATCCTTTGTGTAACTGCTTGCGTGCACCTCATATATATATTATAGCAAAGCATAATGATTGCATATAAATTGTTGAGTTAAGTACTACTTTTATGTATATCCAATCCAGCCAGCTGTTTCACTCGTTTACTCTGTTAGGTGTAGGAGTATATAGCACTATACATTAAATATACACATCTCTCTTTTTCAGTCCATGTTCATGTTCACATGGACGGATAAAGCGTGAAGAGTGAATCATCAAATCTCGTTTTGTTGTGTAAAACAACAACGTAGAAACATTTATGCAATGCAATGCACACAACACAAGGAACGTAAAAAGCAAACGATAATATGATACATATGAATCCAGTGAACGAATTATCGTCACCACAAAGCACGGATGCTCATTGCTGATAAACAAAACGCACTCTTTTGTTCGAAAAAAGGTTGGATCCGATCTGGGTCCTGAACTGAATTAATCGCAACGTAACGCCACACTAATATAGGATTAAGCTAGTATTAAAGCAAACGCATCTGGTGCTTTTACTTCCGGACTAAATCACATCTGCAACTGGTGATTGAGTGGAGAAAGCACTCAGGATTTGAGATAGACATGAACAGCGCAGTTCAACCACACTCATAGTTATCATAAAGATTCAGCAATGGATGTCTAGTCAGCTTTAGATTTTTGTGCATTTTGATTACTTGTGTCACACTATTGACCTCGTCTGGTCACTGGATCCTATCAGTACTTGGACTTAAAGCAGCCTATAAGAGTTGTAAGGAGTAAATATCATAATGTCATTGGATGGATTGTGTCAGAAAAAGAATTGAATAAATGACATCCTGGCTCATTTTCATTTTAAAGGTTAACGTTATCTATAACAGCCAATTGGTTTGTCCGACTATGACGTGAAGATGTGGCCCTCGTGGACGGAAAGTATTCAAAAACGGGTTTGCAGATACCTGCTGCAAAGATATCTAGGCCAATATTTCCAGGAAAAGCTGAGTCTTGACCAACTAAACGTCGATGTCCTTAATGGCACAGGCAATGTCAGTGATGTGGTGTTGGATTCGCAGGTACACAGTGGAAAAATAAGCCAACGACAACGATATGAACGTAAATAACTGAATATGTTTGTTTGTTAAATTTAAAAGGCTTTGAATCAACTTGCGGAACAACACACGATACCGTTGGAGTTTATAGAAGGCCACCTGGACAGCATTTCTGTCTCTATACCATGGAAGGCTATTATGCACGATAGTTGTGAAATAGAAGTTACGGGACTAAATGTTACTATTCAGCCGAAAAAGAGGGTTGAAAATGGTATACAAGGAGAAATACAAATGCGATTCAGGAGACAGAATTTTAAAAATTTCGTCTTACGTTTAAATTTTGAATTTGCGATTTAGGGAGCTCCATGTTGGATTCAATGTGGACCAGTATGGCTTCGAGCATGCAACTTGCTGAAGAGTGTTTAAAGAGTGAAGATGTTGGGGATGAACCAGATTTCTCAAATCAAGAGCCTCTGTCTGGCTTGGAACACTGTGCTCAAACCATTGACGCTGGTAACCGCTGCTTGCTCAGTCATCATAATTCGTCCATTGTGTGTGGAGGATATTTAAAAGTCAGTTTAAGAATGTTTATTGCACTTTTAGTTTTATCTAGAGTGAAAATGTGCTTCCGAGACACTGTCATACGGGTCGAGAAATGTCGCAGTGGATCTGACGTTGGCGTCGCAATGGAACTCCACATCAAATTGTGCGTACTATAGCTATTAGCTATTTTGTAGCAGTTTTATTGTTTTGGCCAATAACTATACATTGCGTGTTTTTTGAATCAGGTGGCGTTATTGCGATGAGAGCTCAAATGATGGGGACGACATGTCATCGATGGACACTGCCTTTTTACACAAACGCATCATAATAGAAGGCATGACATTGTATACGGACTTACTCAAAATTAACCCATTTTCTGCACAGTCTGAAGACAGTAATTATAGGTCAACAGATGAAGAATTGGTATGATAGCAGATAAAATAGCAATTAAAATAATACCATCACCTCAGAATCAAATAGCTTTTCATAATAATATGCCTTCTTTCTTTCAGGAAAAGTCTGCTCCCGACAATCTCATAATGATTGCAAAAATTGCTGGGCGTCATGAGATCAAATTGAGTGTTAAAAAGGATGATTCCATCGGTGGGCCGCAGGTTTTGGTGGACTGTAGCTTTGGCTCATTGATAGGATTCCTTTCACCTGTCCAATTCCACATTATATTGGAGCTCGTGAAAGAATTTGTCAATCCAGAACCGTCATTAGCGTGAGTTGGGTTTTTAATAATGGCTACTTATTGTTTTTTTCATTTTTTGTAAAAATAATGTTAATCGATGATTTACTTGGTTTAATTAGGGATGAGCAGATTCGACGAAAGTCATACAAAGAAAAGCCAATGGATACTTTTGATTTCAAAAGAATTGAGGAAGAATTGCAAGAAGGTTTGAAGCCAGGCTTTATTGGATTTACTGGACTAAATCATCAGCGAGGGTGGTCATCCCCAGCGTTTGGTAAATAACTTTATTCGCAAATTACTGATTCCGTTGTGAAGTGGTTTTATATTTTTGTGATTTTTGTTTGTTGAATAGCGGATGATAGCGATGATGAGTTTTTGCCGTTGAGAAGCAATGGAGGAGGCTGCATGTATCAAAGCAATTCGAGTACCAACTTTATGAATGCTTCAATGATGACATCAATGAACCTCTCCATGCAACAATCTATGACCGAGAGCTTCGCCTCATCAACTACAAAAACTGTTCAAGGCCACAGCCTTCGAGGTTAGCAGATTTGAACATCTTGGTTGTCTAGTATATTCAAAGCACTGGATGCAGTAAAATATTTATATATCTCCTCTTCTAGGAATGGGAGCCTCTGATCAAGCAACTGCACAGACCACAAAGATAAGCATTTCATTTGCGAGTCTTGCTGTCATTTTGTTGCATGAAGACATAATTACATTGTCGTCAGCAGAAGCTGCCCTACCTTCAAGTGTTAGCGAAATGAGAGAAGTGGCTGGAAACTTTTTCCGCCATCTTGGCCTGTTCGGTGCTTCAGTCAAGGGAAAGAAGGATGTGCAAGACGTACGTACAAAGTTGAACGAGGCTTGTACTAGAAACCATCATCGTGTAATAGTAGCTCCTTTGAAATTGGAAGGGGTCGTTAATCTGGTGGACCTGGTTTCAATATTTTCGGGATATGTGGCAATCGGTTACTGTGAGATTATTGAATCGTTACGTGATTCAAAGCCATTAGCTGGCACTCCAACTCCGGACTGCATTGAGGTTAGAACATTTAGTTTTTGTATCTGACTATTTCATGTTTGCATCTAATTTTATTAAGTTCCGTGCATTTTTTTATGTTACAGGTCCTCGTTTTTCCAAATAGCTTTGATCAAGGGGTCGCACAATCTGCTAGAATAGAATTCAAGAATAAAAGTTACAAAGGCGCATCAAAAACAGCTTTAAAGTTTCACATAAGTGAATGTCAGACTGAAGTGGATATATCTGTTTGTGATCGTATCAGCTCCTTGATAAACTCTCGATTGGCGGCTTACACGGAATCTCACGTTGATCAACTTAGACTTGAAGTAAGTATATGTCTAAACGATTTCCATTTACTGTTGACACATTTGTTTTAAGGAGTTTTTGAATTTGTTGCCTCAGTGTGAGCCTGTGCAACAAAACCGATCCAAGAGTCTGGTGTCCATCAAAGTCATGTGTCCAAAGTTTTCACTTAACTTCCGGTGAGTGGGTTGAGACGGATTAATATTATGCTCTTGGCTCAAAGTTCAAGTTTGTTATAATTTAGTTATTTCGATTTCTCTTCCGATCAGGTTCCCCATACCCGATCTGCGGCCGGTAGATGATGTATCTAGAAATCCATACTGGAGACGAAATTTAAGAAACGATTCATTGGTTTTGGAAATGAATGAGCTTACCTTCTCAACCGTCCTTAATTCTCTTGTTGATGAGTTGGATATTGATACTCAGTGTCATGAAGCCAGGATATATTACAAGGCAATTATTCGATTTTGAGAATTTTAATGACTTTAAATTTCAACCTGGAGCTACATATAGTCTTTGTACTGACTTTTAAAAATATTTTATTCTAACAGAAAACGCAATTGGACACTCCCATGTTGTTTGCAACTGCATTGTCCGATGATCCAGAGATTGATGGCGATTCGTTACGAACACAAGGATTTGACTGGCCACGGTACATGCGTTTTTTTAAATTGCGTTTAAGTGTAAATCTAAGATTGGAAGTATTTATTTAAAGCAAACATTTCTTATTTAGATTAACCGTGTCAATTTATCCGAAAAAGTGCTCCACAGCAGTGGGTGAGACGGACTTGGTAGATGATGGAGAAGCGCTTGGTAGCTTCTTTGTTGCAAAGGATAAGGGATCTACTCCATTCAGTTCGAGACGTGTAATTCACGAGACAATAACTGTTGAAACAGATCAAATAAACAGTACGTAGTAGCAATGAATTTACTATGAGCTATCCGTATAAGGTTTTTTAAACTTAATATCATGTTTTTGTCTTAAGCCTCTGAAGAAAGTGTGATACCTGGGGATAGGGTGGAAATGAGCGAATTTATTGAGGAAACAAGTAAATCTACAATGTTCAAAGTTGTTCTAAATCTACGTTCAGTCGAAGTTTCTTTCCCTACAAAACACTTTTTTGAAGAGCTATACAATCGGTAGGTGCACTAGTCCATTATTTTTACATGACAATGATTTTTTATATGGTAGAAGTGGTTTTCACCTGTTGTATTCTTGTGTGAATGAAGTGTAAGTACAGATATACTTTTATGGGAGCCTACCGCACCAAGCAGTTGCACTCCGTCATCACCCACTCGACAATTTCAAGGATTCAAGCAGCCACAACTTAACACTTTCACAATGTGCAAATCCGAACTCAATTATGGTAAACCAGCTTACTATGTATTCAAAGTCAGTGTTCTTGTGTTGTGAAGAACTGACATTAACGATTCGGATAAATGTTTGCTAGATTCAGAATCGGAATCCGAGGAAGAGTTAGCTACACCAGCTATAAATTCTCTCAAGCCAAGGTCTGGCTCCTTCAACAGGAAAACTACGTATGGGCAAAGTGAAGTCACAATGAACATTACTGTAAAGAAAGCTGTGTGTTCAATGTATACCCCTTTCCAGGTACACGCTTTTAATTCAAACACGATAATCAAATGCACATGAGCATTTTTGGTGTAGTGAGATTTATGATAATCTTTAACATTTAGGACACAACTGGAAATATAGTACCTGGTCAAAGGGGACAGTTCACAATTAAGATCGAAGATGGGAACTTCTTTATGGTGTCGGGTTTTAAAGGAAATCCAACTCTTGGTTATTTGTGCTTTCATAGTGAGAAAGGAACCCTGTATCATTGTGGTAAGTACACAAAAAGTTTCCGAAACAGTACAAATGATTGATGCATCCTATAATAGGATTCCTATTGATGATGTCAATATTTAATATACTCGATAGATCTTGATCGTGGGGAGGATGAAATTCCTACATTCGTGCAGTCCCTACTTAAAACCATATACCCAAGTGAAGATGGGGTGTATTCCAGTCTTTCACAGGATTCTGCCAGTATGTTTATATTATTGATTCATAGTTGTTCCTTGATGATTATTTGGATTTGTAAGTCTTCAATTTATTTTTCGGTTGGTTATAAGGTGAATACCAGGATTTATTATCAGTCGCAGTAAAGATAGAACGAGATACTACTACAAATGTTAAGGTAAGATCTATGTGGTTAGTTGTAATATCACATTACTTACTTGTCCCCATCATGAAGAAACAATCTAATATAAGATCATATTCCTAACCACAGAATTTTAAGGTTGCTCTCGGAATCAAGGGTGCCACTTTGCATCATCGACTAACTCTTCCAAATAGATCATGGTTCACGCAATTAACAGACTTTTTTGATGTGATTGACACGCCTGTTATGGGCTATACACCATCCTCTGTTATCACCGAACTTCACTTGCATTTGTGGAATTGTGCAATCGATTACAGGTAAATTGACGATAATTTAAATTAAATCAGCTCATTATACGTCCGTCGATTTTGAGGGTGTAAAAATTGACGTTTCGTTGTTTGTTCTGCTCATTTCAGGCCATTGTATTTACCCTATCGTTGCTTTCTGACTATGGAAAACTTCAGCATTTCAAGTAATATTGCTGCGCTTACAAGCACCTCAGTAATACGCTTCATCTCTGAAGACGCAGCTTTTTTCCTTGGCACAAAAACAGGGTCGACAGATCTAAAGAATGACTATGTTTGTGTAATGGATATGGATTTATTCGAGCTCTCGCTCCGTTTATGTGGCAATCGTAATGTACCTGTTCCTCGCGTCGACTTAAGTGCATCAAATAACGTGTTGCATATTCGTACGTGTAGTGATTCTTTTAAAGCACTTACGGAAGTGTTGACTTACTTTGTAAGTGATGGTGACCTCATGGACCCATCTTCACAGAACCATTCTGATGAAGACAGACTGCCCATGAATCCTATAAAAGAATGCAGTAGTGAACCTGCGTTGATAAACACGGAGGAGATATCAGAGAGGGACAGACGCATGTCAGTTTCTCAAACGGAACATCTTCATGATTTGGTAGCCGATGCAATGGAAGATACTGCATCCGCTGATGAACCCAATACTAGGCATTCCATTAAGACCGTGAAGCAATTTCACCATAAACGCCCCACTAAACAGTCTTTTGAGATTCACTACACGCCAAGTAGTCGGGATGATGATGATTACAGAGAGTCTTGCAGTGCTACTCCACTTCCTGATGAACCAATTATGGAAACTGCAAATGGCCTTCCAGTAGATATTCCTATTAGTGATGATGATGATGAGGAGTTTTGCATCCTAGAAAATGATCCTGGGGTTGGAATTGTGGTAAGATAGCAATAGATGCTCACACGCTCAGGAAATTCGTGGATTGATAGCATGCACGAGGGGATGTTTTAAACTTAATACAATAATCTTAATATCTGACATTTATTAGTCCAAAACTGGAGAACCTGAAGCCAGAATGTTGATTGACGAGCCGATTAGACTTGTTGAGAACCATTTTTCTGTACCCGTCGGGCGGATGGACATTTTGAAAGCTCCGAAACATTATCCAAACCCTGTAATGAAATACTCTGTCCATGAAATGAGTGTAGTATGGCATGTATACGGAGGGGAAGATTTTGAAAGTACTATTGCTCCCAAACGTCATCGAGTTGGAGATGACAAAGGATCAAGTGAAACGTAAGCAAAAATAACCATGTTCCCGTTTATCTTTCATTTAATGATCGTAAATGATAATGTTTGATTAAAATCAGACTTGCATCGGATCGAAAGAAAGAAGACATCTCTTACAATAATGATCACAGCGAAGTTGACATTGCAGTTGATGCCTTAAATCCTGGTGTGGTATTTTCCAAGACGAAAGCATTTGAGGTGAGTTACAATATCTTTTAAATCTGTGCCTGAATATCTGAGCTCAAATATCAAATATCTACACCGTTAATGTATGTTTAAAGAGTGCCTGGGAAGCGTACGAGAGCCCAAAACCTCCACGTAAGAGGGAATCGTCAAATTCCTGGCGAAATAAAGGGGGCCTCCGAAGAAAGCACGATACACTTGTAGAATTGCATTTAAATAAGGTAACAGTTGATGTTTCTTCAAATGTTTGAATGCAAATGTAAATGAAGTAAATCAGCGAACATGTTTTATATAGATTAAGTTTCAGCACGAAACATACCCTGAGTCAACAGAGCAAGCTTCTCGCCTAGTTGTTGTGATAAATAATATTGAGATTCGCGACAGGCTTGTCTCATCCCCATTCAATAAAATG
>JAQGAP010002293.1:0-15665 GCA_034697805.1 Orchesella bifasciata | reverse complement strand
TTCAGAAAAAGCTTAGGAATTTCCACGTCACTTGGGGTGTCTTCATTCTCAATTTCGTGGTAGCCGCAATCTATGCACCGTAACCCTGCAACCCGAGAATTATTGAATTTGAGAATTCTATATGTAGACAATATGCATTTTTTGTAAAACTTAATAATTAATTAATAAGTTCAAATTTACCTTCAGTTTCTCCCAGAAAACCAGATAAGAATACAAAAATCAAAATTACAAAAATATTTTGCATTTTTAATGTGGAAACCTTGTGTGAATCAACCGATTTTGAGATTGGATGCCGCTAGTATCTACGTTGCACTTTGGAAGATGTCTAGACGAGTAATGAAATTATGAATTAAGTTTATTTTCGATCAAAGCGCACTTCTTTATGACGCAAGATATTAATCGCCCATTGTGAATGATGAAGCAACGCGAGAAAAAAATAATTGCGCTTGTAATGGTCATGTGGAAATAATATATACTTTTTTACGTAATACTGCACACACAAGACCTAACGAATTTTTTTTCTACAATGTGAAAGAATTTGCTACAGACTTCGACAATTTCTACATTATGTAAACACTTTTATTTTTGGATATTTTGACCAGTTGACTCTCACGATGCTGCTAAATTGTTTAACCAAAGTTTTCTTAAGATATTCTATCCACATTTTTTAACTTCTGCCGCGTCGTTACGTTATGGTTTATTTACAAAGAGTCTCATTATGATATGATGAACGTATTAAATTAATAGTTTATGATATCCTTGCCAAACCTTTTATGAACTCTAGATGAAAGTTGTTGGCTATGGAATCGTTGCAAATCTAAAAATGTCATAATTTTTCGGCCGTGCAAATAAAATGGTTACTTCAGCGTGCGCATCCTAGAAACTACAATTCATCGTTGCCCACAAATCAGGTCAGTGTGGCAGTCTAATCCCCCACTTCAACTTGAGAGCTTCAAAGTCACCTGTATCTGCATTTCGGAATTTTGAGTTCCTTTAATTTATAATGAATATTGTAGAGATGCTGGAGATTCTTCGGTCGCTTTGTTTACTTTGTGATTTGTATGAGCTTTCTGTGATTTTGCTATTCGTGATGCAATTTGTATCTTATGTTTATAGGTACTTCAGCATGAATGCATAACTAATCCTGTCTAATAAGAGTTACATGCAACACTACCTATTACCCGAGTCCGTTCATATGATTTGCACCTAGAAATACGAGCATAGTTAGGACAGTTTATTTTCATGCACAACAAAAATTGCTAACTTTGACAAGTTTGATGCGTAATAAAAAAATGATGCTGCTGGTTGAGTCTTGTATTATATTTGGATATTTGGTTTCTTTCACATCAAACTCAGCGTGAATTTGTCAGTGTTATTTATTAAGAAACGATTATATTATAGAGGTAAAATAATTATCATAAATCGAACAGAGGTTTGTTCTCAAACGACAAATGATTATTCGTAATCTAATTTATCCCCATTCTAACCACTTATAATGCAGATACAAGATCTAAGGCTGGTAGCTGGTGAAACCCCAAGTAGTAAGACCTGGAGGCTGACAACGGTGGCTGTGCACTGGTTACCCACTGGAATAACTGCATTAAGCCGTAACCTAAAATAAAATGATAGTAAGGATTAATAATTTCATTTTGATTAGGTAATTCGAAAGTCTCAATTTTTGATGTCTTACAAAACCCAAAAAGGTAAGCCAAGACATGAGGAATTGATTCCAATGAGATATAAGGCAAGTGCTGTAACTTCCACCGGATTGAGTGAATTAACCAATCGTCCACCCAGTGATAAGCATAATGCAACTGAATCGTCGTAGCTCAACTAAACGTAAGAAAATTATGTAACATTTTATAAATACATATTAAACACGGGGAGATTATTATGGTGTAACTCGATTCAATGAAAATAGTTTACCAATGTAGCAGCAATGTAAAAATAATCTCCTCGAGCTTGCATGTCCGCCAGTTCCGTTCCATTGGAGTGTTCCAATGCTATAAAAAATTAATATTGTAGTTTCAATCTAGAGTATATACAATGGCAGCTATTTTATATAAAAGTGTACTTACAAGCAACCTCGGTTGATGGTTTTGCCAGCACCAAACCGAAAAATAAACCTTGAAGGATCAGTGAAGTAAAGAATGAATTTCCCATGATTTCCAAATTCTGAAAACTTTTGCTCAAGGAAACAGTTTAGAAATTTCAGAGTGTTTCAGTCTGCTACAAAATCAGGAATGATGAAACTTTTTGGATGTCAGCTCGTTTATATACGAGTTTTTGAGATTGCTGTGGTATTTCAGAAGCCAAGCGTGACAATATAACATTAGGTATATCGCTTTGTACTTGTTCAGGACCGGGATTAGAAAGGTATACACCATTTACCACATCCAAAAAATGTTTGAAGCATATATATTGATACGTTTTATTTTTAACATCGCGTTTTGTAAGCCTTTTTTAAAGGAAAGGGTTCCTGGGTACAAATTTTGACCGTTTCAGATCTCATTGTTTACGTTTTACAAGGAGGTAGGTGCAGTCGCCACTAGATTAATTTTTGAGTTGGTAAACCCTTTTTTATGCGTAGTATGTCAAATCTGACAAAGGGAATTTATTTTAAGGTTCTTTATTTTTGGTTCATTTGCTTTATGTTGGTATTAAATTCTGACGAGATGGAAGCTATAATTCCAAAGAATTTCCGGTACAAACCGGTTTCTTACTGATTTGTGTCTCAAATTAAATTAAATCTCTGTTAACTATTAGGAATCTTGAAAGCGTAGAGTGATCGCACATTATGTTGGTTTTTGAAGAACTGCAAATATACTCTTGTTGTGCAGCTCACCTTTTTATTTTTTATAACAGGAAAAGATTGTACACATGTTACACAATCCAAAATGCCAAAACTTTATTATTCGACTAAATTTAAATCTAAATATAATTCATATGTGGGCGCTGCATCATAGCGTTTTGCTTCTGATGAACGTAAGCCTACATGAAAGAGAAACATTGAATATTTCTAGAAAAATGATTTAAAAAGTATAATCCTCGCCTTTATGTCTCCTTGTAGCTTTCCGTCTCATTTTATGTGGGCCGTAACCTTTTTATGAGGGATTATTAACAAGACACTGTTTATACGTACAACAGAAACCTAAGTATCATAAGAAAACCGTGTCTTGCTGCTGTAACATAAGGGTTTGTTTGTAAAAATTTAGCTTGGAGGACTTTTTACCCTTGTACTACCACAACGTAAAAGACGGAACAGTCCACGATGCTTCAAAGCACAAAATAACGTGCATTTTTTGGTAGGTGTTCAGGTACTTTTTCGTTTTTTAAGTGCAGCTGGCTAATATGCCTGTAAACCTTTTCATATTCCGCAGCAATTTTTACAATGCTTGCACTGACTAGACGTGCACTACACCATGGATTTTCGTTTGTGTCAAAATATATTATAAAAGAAGCATGTACAAGAAGGAATGTACTACGTTTTAAAACTTAAATTAGTACTTGGAGTGAGTAACACCAGTCACAATTTCGGGTACTTAAAAATGCATCGCTTAAAATGATTGTTTTCTAGCCGCTACCACCCAAATGCTTGTCTGTTTTTCAATCATTTCTAGTGCTTTCAAGCCTTTATTCTCAAAATAGTTTCTTGTATCAATGAAACTATAGTCCTGCATCCACCAACGTGAAGTTGGTATACAGTCTCCAGAATATGTGCTATCTTTACGAATTCTGGACACTGGATGCTAACCTGAAGATGGTCAATGTAGGAATTTAGTTTCATGGAAGCTGGGATGGATGCTTATTTCATACACATCACATAAAACACAAACGTTGAATTTTTTAATATAGTAGACAGCCATTAGGCCAGTTATTGATGTTGACGAAAGACGAAATCAGTTGACGAATGGGCCAAATCTGAAATGTCTACAAATTGATAATTACTAACCAATTGGGTTCCACTTTCCAAAGCAAGTAAGTTTTTATTAAATGAATCATATTGTCACTGCCGAAGCTTTCCATTTGTGATTGGGGCTCTCTTAGGGCTTTACAAATGTTTTTTCCGGTGTGAACGAATACAATTTGGATGGATGACCAATTTTTAATTTACCTGCTACATCTGTTTTGGTCAAAGTGGCATGGAAACCATAACACGATTTTATTTTCATTGCTTATTATTTACTTCCTTTTTGAAGTTTTTTTTTAGCTAAATTCTATTTGGAATATCCGCTATGTGCAGTATTAGTCGGATGGCCTGTTTTGCAAAGATACATAAAATGCCAAAAAATATGATAAAGGAACTTTATGAAAAGGAAATATATTTCAAAATGTTGACTCAGCATTATATAATACATAAAATGAGTTTATTTTATATTTGAATCCGTTTTGTTTGATGACATCAAAATTTTATAATTTTCCATTTTAAAGCGTTAGTAATTAGAATGTGAAGGCCTACATATAAAATTGTGCGATTTTGTCAATAACCTATGTTGTGAAGTTTTATTCTGATTTTGAAGCGGAAAAATGTTATCATCACTAACGTTAAAACCAGATAATTATCCTAAAACTCTGCACGTTACAATATTGAAAGCTTCGGTATGCACATTGTGATTTCAAAAACTGAAGCCTAATTAAAACTCAGATAAAATCGCGATTCAATCAATTCAACCAATTGATTAATTAATGTTGTATTAAACTTAATTAATATTATTTAAATAATTAATTATTTGCCGGTTTTTGGAATTTTGATTCAATATTGTATTAAATTAAATTTCTTTAGTAAGTTATGAACTATTCAAGTAATGGTTTAACATTGGCATCTTAAAAGTTAAATGTCGGTTAGTTACCTGCTTATACTTACGAAAAAGAAAGTTATTATTATCGGTGATTAAAAAACATATTTACATAGTGCCACATGTTCTTGCAACACGGTTGCATATCTTCCCGAACATTTCACAGATTTTCTAAAGACTACTTTCTAGTTCAATTAAAAATACTCCAATTGCAACTGTCAACATCATACCCGAAAATATTATTACTGCTCTAATTTTAGTGATTTCAACCATCTCCGGATCTCCCCTAATGTCATCGTAGTGCAACTGGCTATGAAGCATGAAATGCCAAGTGGCCCACTGCTCCCACTTGTAGAATAGCCCAGATGCAAATATTTTCTGTATCGAGTCTTTGAGCCAGATTTGATTTTCTGTTTTAGTTAGCCAATTTACCAGCGCCTTCTCAAATGTTTGAATAAGCTCGAAACAATCAAAGTTGTCATTTTTTTCCCTCATTGATTGCTGGAACATAGGTGTAAATATTTTAGATATTGATGTAAGATAGAATTTTCCGACATGTATACCATCTTCTGTCACCATTTTTTCATATTCATAATTATCGACGTATTCTTCGGTCACGTGAAAAGCCTCTTCTGCAGATGTACCAAGCGAATTGAATTCTTTCCCAAATAAAGCCTCAGGAGTAACAGAATATAATGACTGCGGAAAAATGATCTTGTATCCTTGCTCTACAAATTCCTTGATCGTAATGATTGGGCCCTTGGGCGTTGGTGTAACAGTAACAATGCTAGTTAATCCATTCGAATAAAGCTGCGTCATGAGAAATGCCATTGAATAAATCGCGATGAAATGGCGAGGATGTACCGATGCCCCGAAAATACTTGCAAGAAATCCAACAAATTCTTCAACTATTTTTTTAACTTGATGATGATGCCTGCAGCAGGAAAGGAAAGCGACACCAAGTACACTCAACGTTGCCAACCATAGCTCTGAATTGAAGGGTTCGTACCACATCGAAAAGTATATCAGCTTTCCTTTGTCCACATTCCTTCGTCGACAATAAAAGACAGTGTTGGAGTCAAAACTGTTAAAATGCATGCGGGCAACGTCATGTAAAACTGCATTTGAAAATGTAGCCCTCGGCATGATTAATTCGGGACCTTGAAATGTATATGAATACTGTAAGATTCTTTTATTTTCTAAATTGCTTTGATATATATTAAGGGAAATGTTGTGTACTGCAGACAAAAGGTAAAGTGTCATTATTTCATGTTCACATCTGTAATCAATCCGATTTTTTGGGTTTAGGCAATCGTTGTTTGGCATCTTTTGGAGAAACTCAAACCAATCATCACGCATATACACCAGTGCAGGAAGTTCTTTTTTGTTTGCATTACAAAATACGGATCGATGGAGTGTGTACATATTTGTGTGGCTCCACAACTTAAAAAAGTCGATGGCATGTATAGGAGCAGGTGAACAGTATCCACGACATATTATTGTGACTGAGGTTTTCTTCGGATCGCACTCAAAGTTTTGTGGAAATGTGACAATAACCTTCAACGCTGGAAATATTTGGAGACCCTCTGTCCACCTTGCGAGTATAGCATTCAGGTTTGCAATTTCATCCTCAAAATTCTGATCTTTTAAAATTTGAAAATTTCCCCAAACGAAAATAAATATGGTTCGAGAAGGAACAACGGTTTCAACAAATGCAGTAACCGACTCTTCTAAACTTCCCCATTCCCTCCTGTCTTCGATCGGACTGATGATGATGTTGAAGGTGTCGGAATATTTGTAAAATTCTCTCCTCAGTCCAGTTCCGTTTCGGATGTTTATGAAACTCGGCAACAACGACGCGTCTGGCACAAGGCTACAATTAGGGATTTCACTGGAGTTGAAGAAATAGATTACGTAGTTCTCCCAGTTTGCATTTAAGTGAGGGAAAAGAGTTGATAAACACTGAGAACAAACAACTTGTAAAGTTGCAGACAAGAATATAGCTAATAAATAAACAGATTTCATTACAAAAATGTGAAATAATCCTGTTTTCAGCTTAAATATGAAAGTAATTAACAAGTATTCCGGTATTTGTATATTCAAAAATTATCAACTCGCAGAAGAAACAAATTTCGATGGTGAACAGATATGTTGGTTCAAATTAAAATGTTTGAAAGTTTGTTCGTAGCGGATTGAAAATAATCTACTTATGCTCTGTTTTAGGTTTCAGGTTAGGTTTAAGGTTAGGTTTTAGGTTTTAGGTGAGAAACGTACACGATTAGAAAAATAATGGACGAGAAATTTATATTATATTTGCCATGTTTAAACGGCAGGTTTTTAAATTAGAAAACCATATTTTATGCTTTCAACTATTTGCCGTAAGTATAGCAGACAGTTTTTTTGGATTGGATACAAAAGTTCAGGGGTTACGCAGTCGACAAAAACAAATTTGTTTTTCGATGGGTTCCAAAACCAATCAAAAACATCCGGTGAAAAGCACTCTTATTCGACGCAATAGCTAAGCGCTATCTTTCACTATTTCCGACAGAAATGATATTGTATAAAACACTTTTTTCTAAGTCGAACTCATTCTGTGCAACTGATTGAGGAAAATGAAAGCAAATTGTATTTTTTAAACAACTATCACTTGGACTCCAAATGTGATTGGGAAAAATGTAGTAGTTTTTACATTTATGCGGTTAAATGAGACCCACCTATATAAGAAAGGCAGATTAAAAATCGGAAACTTATGTAATATTTAGTAGCTTGTGTAGTCAGCAAAATTGATGCTAGGCGGCAATACAACGAGATTTTTAGTTATAAACCTGAATTTATGGATAGTGCTTAACATATGCTGCAGCAACACTTGGAAAAATAAAAATAATGTGATCTACTTATGCTGGACTGGACTTATGATTTCTGCAAAGTTTGTATCAACAAATACGAACGAGTATCTTCATGAAGAGGTGAACTTCCACTACAAAGAAAATGGCGAATCATTTTTCTTATATGTTCTATATTCACACGTCGCCCAAGTTTATAATATGTCTCTACCTTAACTTGTTGTTGGATCAGAAAACATGTCAATCCATAAGATTCGGAAAATTCTGTCAAAACATCCGGTGGAATGAAACCTCTCATCATCAACAAAATAAATTACACATTATGGTAAATACTAATTTCATTTTACAATTGTTCCATCAGCGAACCAAATTGCTTTGTTTAGACTAGATTGTAAATTCTTCAGCATATATGCCGCACATATAATGTCTATTATTTTGGAATACACAGCATACCCGACGCTCACACCAGATTCGTGCCGAGTTCCTTTTGCTTCCGGCCTGAAATTCGTTCGGACTTAAATTGGCAGTCTGATTTGGCAACGAACCTTCATGCCTACTTTCAGTTTTCATGCCATTTGTGTGCTAACTAGTTCCTGATTGTTGTAAGCAAGATGTTCCGATGCGATATAAATGATTTCTAATTATTAATTACAAGATGACTAAGGTACTTTACTACACGTTAAAACACATCAGGACAAATACATCATACAACTTATCTTTTTTCTAGTTAAATTAGTTTAAAGTATGTGGATGCGGAATACAAACATTTGAGAGCATTTGAAACGCAAAGGCATAAATTTGCAGACTACATTTTGACAGTTGTGTAGCACGTTGGCGAGTTAAGAAATGCATCTACAATAACATTAATCGAAAATCATCATTAAGTACAGCCTTACAAACCTATATACTTTAAGCTGTGATAACTTACCACTTTTGCTATAAAAAACTACTCAAATGTACACTACAAATCTTGAGAAGCAAAAATTGACATTGAATCTCCAAGAAAATAGTATGAAAAAACTTGGACGATATTTTTCTTCGCGATGATCATCTCAAGGAGAGAAAACGACAAAAATATTAAATCTGGATGAAGGAATGTGCTCAATGTTGCATTTGTCATATGCGGATTGGTATGATATAACAAGTTTTGGAGGGATATGGATGCTTCTTGGGTTATGTACAATATACATTAAAAGTTCGTCGGTTCATCGGCTGGAAGCTTTCCGACCGGGGTCGTACTGAATCTAATAAATCATAGGTTGAATACGGCAGATTTACGTATCTTTGCTTTCCGCAAGCAGACGAATTTGTTTTGGTTTAACGTAATACAATTTAACCAACCTTTTTGCACGTTGTCCAACTAAAAACGGAAACTCTGTGAGCTTCGGGTAACTTATTGACGGGTAGAATTTGGAAAATCAATCAAAACGGTTGCAAAACCTTATTGTTTAGGTGTCGTCCATATAGTACGGGGTGTGTGGGTCGGTTTACCGTTAGCGTGACAGGGGTCGGGGAGTCGGTTAAACGCAGCGTGACGGCTTTCCAGATGTACTTTATAAAGCAATAAAAAAATCATTTTCTAGCACAAATTGTCAATGAAAGATGCAATTAGTACCCTTAGTTAATTATTGTTGTGTATAAACAGGTTACATAACCTTTGTGTTAATAAATTATGGTGTAATCATCACCTATATAACTGTTAGTAATCAGCATGACGTGACATAGGGGGAGGTTCGGTTTGCCAGAGCGTGACACAAGCGTTACAAAGTGGGTGGGTCCTCTGAAAAATCCGGAATTTAGCGTGACGTACTATATGGACGACGCCGTACCAATGTTTTATTAATTGGTAGACGTTGTCAACCGTTTTACCTATATCATCGGAAATAATAGTTTATCAAATCTAAGCCAAAACCAATATATTTCACGACAGGCATATAAGTAAGTGACTATAATACCATCATTATTAAAACCTTCATATTACAATATATATAACATATTTTAATATATTTATTTTAGTAAATAAATTGCTGGCATTTACCACAAGTTGCAATTAAAATTTCTGGAAGTTGTTTAAACAAATTTTGGTGGATCCAAAGACTATTTTATATTCTGTTAATGTTTGTGTGTTTGCTGCCTTTTTTGCGTATCTGGGTAACTTTAATTGTCAATGCTATCTTCACGAATTCTGGACACTGGATGCTAACTTCAGGATGGTGGATTTAGGACTCTAATTTCATATAAGCTGGGATGGATGCTGATTTCATAAACATCACATGAAACTGAAACGTGGAGTTGTTTGTATGATCAATTTCATATTACTTTGATAGAAAACAGGTTTAGAAAATTTTAATTGGTGCGATTTATGACTATTTTTATTTTAAAAAAATTTGAGCATACACAAACCAAATTGTAAATAAAGAAAATGTACTCCAGGGCGCAACTTAAGTAGAAGAAAGCTTACTTCTACGTTGTGTTTAAGAACATACCGAGACGAATAATGTGGAGTCACTCATTACAAGAATTTGCTATCAAAGAACAACTTCCCACCTATTTGATAAGCTAATCGACTACTGTTAACAAAGAAATAATGGGGGAACAAGTGGTTTGAGTTCCACTTTCATAAACAATTACGTTTTTAGTAAATGTTTCACTGCCGTTTATGATTGGCGCTAGCTCAGGGTATTTACCAATGTTTTTCTGGCATGAACGAATACAGTTTGGATGGATGACCAATTTTTAATTTACCTGCAACATCTGTTTTTGGTCAAACCAGCATTAAAACCAAAACACTGATTTTATGCACCAATTTTCATTGCTTATTACTTTTTTCCTTTTTGAATGAACTAAATGCTATTTGGAATATCCGCTATGTGCGGTGTTAGTTGGATTAGTTCGTTGGAGTTTGCAAAGATATATAAAATGCCAAAAAATATGATAACGGAACTTGATGAAAAGGAAGCATCTTTCAAAATGTTGACTCAGCATGACATAATACATAAACAGAGTTTATTTTAATTTTGAAATGGTTTTCTTTGATGACATCAAAATGTTCTAATTTTGCATGTTTAAGAATATGAAGGCCTGCATAAAATTGTACGATTTTGTCAATAACATATGTTGTGAAGTTTTATTCTGAATTTGAAGCAGAAAAATGTTATCATCACTACCGTTAAAACCAGATAATTATCCTAAAACTCTGCACGTTACAATATTGAAAGCTTCAGTAAATCCATTGTGATTTCAAAATCTCAAACCTAATTAAGACTCAGAGAAAATCGGGATTCAATCAATTCAATCAATTGATTAATTAATGTTACATTAAACTTGACTAATATTATTTAACTAAATTATTTATTATATAAATAATTAAGTATTTGCTGGTTTTCTGAATGAATATTGTAATAAATTAAATTTCTTTTGCAAGTTATTAACTATTCAAACGTAATGCTTTAACATCGGCATCAATGGCATCATAGAAGCTAAATGTCGTTTAGTTACCTGCTTATACTTCCTACTTCCGAAAAAGAAAGTTATTTTTATCGGTGATTATAACGTCTAGTAAAAACAAATTTGCATAGTGCACCACAGGCCCTCGCAACACGGCTGCATATCTTCCCAAGATTCTTACACGTTTCCAAGAAACTAATCCCCAATTCAATTATAAATACTCCAATAGCAACTGCCAACATCACACCCCAAAATATTATCACTGCTCTAATTTTAGTGATTTCAACCATCTCAGGATCTCCCCTAATGTTGTCATAGTGCAACTTTCTATCCAGCATGAAATGCCAATTAGCCCACTGCTCCCATTTGTAGAACAGCCCAGATGCAACGATTTTCTGTATCGAGTCTTTGAGCCAGATCTGATTTTCTGTCTTAGTTAGCCAACTTGCCAGCGCCACCTCAAAAGTTTGAATCAGCTCGAAGCAATCAAATTTGTTATTTTTCCTCCTCATCGATTTCTGGTATATAGGTGTAGAAACTTTAGAAAAGGATGTAAGATAGAATTTTCCGAGAAGTAGACCTTCTTCTGTCACCATATTTTCATATTCATAATTATCAACGTATTCTTCTGTCACGTAAAAAGCCTCTTTTGCAGATGTACCCAGAGAATTGAATTCTTTTCCAAATAAAGCCTCAGGAGTAACAGAATACAATGACTGTGGAAAAATGATCTTGTATCCTTGCTCTACAAATTCCTTGATGGTGATGATCGGGCCTTTGGGCGGTAGAGCAACAGTAATAATGCTAGTTAATCCATTCGAATAAAGTTGCGTCATGAGAAATGCCATTGAACAAATCACGATGAAATGGCGAGGATGTACCGATGCTCCGAAAATACCCCCTAGAAATCCGACAAATTCTTCAACTATTTGTTTTATTTGATGATGATGCCTGCAGCAGGAAAGGAACGCAACACCGATTACACTCAAGGTTGCCATCCATATGTCTAAATTGAAAGGTTCGTACCACATTGAAAAGTATACGAGCTTTTCTTTCGCCACGTTCCTTCTTCGGCAATAAAATACAGTGTTGGAATCAAAACTGTTAAAATGTATGCGTGAAGCGTCATGTAAATTTATATTCGAGAATGCAGCCCTCGGCATGATTAATTCGGGACCCAGAAAAATATATGTTGACATTAAGTTCCGTCTATTTTCTAAATTGTATTGATGTAAAGAAAGGGAAATGTTGTGTACTGCAGACAAAAGGTAAAGTGTCATTATTTCATGTCTACATCGGTAATCAATCCGATTTTTTGGGTTTAGGCAATCGTTGTTTGGCATCTCTTGGAGAAACTCAATTGAATCGTCACGCATAGCAGCCAGTGCAGGGAGTTCTTTTTTGTTTGCATTCCAAAATAGGGATCGATGGAGTTTATATATATCTGAGTGGCTCCACAACTTGAAGAAGTCGTTGGCATGAATGGGTGCAGATGAACAGTATCCACGACATATTATTGTGACTGAGGTTTTCTTCGGATCGCACTCAAAATTTTGGGGAAATGTGAGAATAATCTTCAGTGCTGGAAATATTTGGAGATCCTCTGTCCACCTTGCGAGTATACCATTCAGGTTTGCAATTTCATCCTCAAAATTCTGATCTTTTAAAAGTTGAAAATTTCCCCAAACGAAAATAAATATGGTTCGTGAAGGAACAACGGTTTCACCAAATGCAGTAACCGACTCTCCCAAACTATCCCATTCCCATCTGTCCTCGATTGGACTAATGATGACGTTGTAGGTATCGGAATATTTGTAATATTCTCTCATCAATCCAGTTCCGTTTCGGGTGTTTATGAAACTTGGCGACAACGATTCATCTGGACCAAGGCTAGCATTAGAGTTTTCACTGGAGTTGAAGAAATAGATTACGTAGTTCTCCCAGTTTGCATTCAAGTGAGGGAAAAGGGTTGATACACACTGAGAGCAAACGACTTGTAATGTTGTGGCCAAGAATATTGCCGGTAGATAAACAGATTTCATGATTTAAATGTCAAGAATCTTCTTTTGTAGGCATAAATATGAATGTAATTAACAATTAATCGATAAGGCTTATAGGTTCAAATAATATAAACTTGCAACGGCAACAAACATGACGAATAGAAATTTTTGAAATTTTGCTCTTATTGGATTGAAAATAATCTACGTATACTTAGTCTGAGGTTTTTGGTAAGAAGTAGTACAACTCGATTAGGAAAATGATGGGAGAGAAAATTATTTTTTATTCGTCACATAGGTTTAAACGACAGGATTTTCATTTAGAAAGCTGCTTATTGCTTTCAAACTATTTGCTGCGAGTATAGCATACTGTTTTTGTTTTGGATTAGATACAAAAGCTCAGGGGTTACGCAGTCGACAAAAACATGTTTGTTTTCTGATGGGTTTTCAAAACCAATCAAAAAGCATCCGGTGAAAAACACTCTTGTGCGATACAATCAATATGCGCTAATTTCGCTTTTTCCGACAGAAATGATATTTATAAATATGTACGTTTTTCTCAGACTTTTATAGTATATTGCAGGCGAAATTTTATATTAAAAAGGGAAATCAAGCTCACTCTGTGCAACTAAACTCGTAAAATAGTAAATTGTATTTTTTAAACAAAATCTGTCAAAATCACTTGGACATATGCTTGGTTTTCCGCATATACGTTTAAATGAAGTAATATGTGTACAACTTCAATATGAAACTTATGTAATATTAGGTAGTTTGTGCAGACAGTAAAATTGAAGCTACGTGGCAATACGACGAGATTTTCAATTATAAGCCTCAATTTTTTATAACTGCTGTATATATGTCACAGAAAAGTTCGGTCCACTGAAAACGGTAATCGTTGGACTTTAAATTCTACAAAACTTGGATTAGCAAATACGAACGAGTGTCTTTAGGAGGAGGTGAACTTCCAACTAAAAAGAAAATGGCGAATCACTTTTGTTATATATTCAGTAGCACGCACAAGTTTATAGTATGTCTCTGTCTTAAATTGTTGTTGGATCAAACAACATGCCCATGTATAGGATTTGGAAAATTCTGTCAAAACATCCGGTGGAATGAAACCTGTTTTCCATCTCACCATCCAAAAAACAAATTACATAATATGGTAAATACTAATTTATTTTTTCAATTGTTCCATCAGCGAGCAAATTTCCTATGTCTAGACTAGATTGTAGTTTTTTGCAGCATATGTATATGCCAAGCAGGCTTATGATGTCTATCTTTTTGGAATAGATTGTATAACTTGTTTACGGGTAGGATTTGGAAAAACAATCCAAGCGGTTTCAAAACCTTGTTGTTTACCCATGTTTTATAAATTGGTAGACATTGTCAACATCTTTTTAATCTCATAGGATATAATAGTCCATCCAAGATATTGGGGCCAAGACCTAAACCAATATATTTCACGACAACAACATAAATGACAATAATGTCATCTTTATTACAATCATCATATTTTGTACGACGCAAAATATTAAATTTTTTTATTTTAGTGAAGGAATGGCTGGTATTATCCAATGCTGCAATGAAATTCCTACAAGCAGTCAACGCAAATTTTGGTGGATTTTTACACAAATTCTAATGTGATATTTCAAGGGTTAGCTCATGCAATATGTCAAATTTTCTATGTTTTATCTAATGAATTATATAAAGATTTAAATTTGTCTCAATATCATTGATATCCTCTTTATTTCGTAGTTTTGCGCTACCGGATTTAGTACTCGGAGAGTTTGTTGCCTTTATTTTACACATCTGCATAACCTTAACTGTCACAATAGTAGCCAAATTTTAGAACCTTTTTCAAATTCAAAATGTCTTTTAAAAAACGTCGTGTGAAAGATTGTTTTAAAAATTCTCCATTTTAAACTTTTTTAATTTTGATCGAACGATATTGATGTGTTTATTATGTTGAAATTAATGCAAGCAAATTTTTTAAACAATTTTTTTTTGAAAACGGTCCTACAAAAAGTTATGTGGTGCGTGCGTTGTAATAATGAATGATTAGACAACGACGCCTGTGATAGGTTCGAATTAAGTTACAACTTAGCGTTTACTACGATCAACTAATACATACTAACAAAGTATAAGAATGACAAAAGGGATAGAGTATGATTTGATCATGACGAATGAATGAGTAGTATCTTGATGATCTGCTGCCTGCTACATTCTGCTTACTGCTGCTGGCTTCCCATGTGAGGTGTCTTCACGTGTCCGCGGTAGATCTTCCTAGATGTATGGGGTAAGCCCGGATCGCATACCTCAAGGTATATTCAATTTTAATTTAATGGCTTACTCAACCGACTTCAAACTCCCGAATATTATGATTATGTTTAATTACAGATGTAATTTTGAATCGGTAGTTTCCAGAAGTCAACAGTATAAAGTATGAAATTCGTCGAATTTCGGACATTTTCAACAAACTTTATATTAAAATTACTTACTATTTTTAATACAAGTATTGTATAACTCTTTTGTGTTTTACCATCATTCCAGTTGACATATAAAACATAATGGGGACGAAAGTT
>JAQGAP010002292.1:0-15668 GCA_034697805.1 Orchesella bifasciata | reverse complement strand
ACGCAGGCTGGCGCTGATGCAGCTATTTTATGTATCGATCTTCAAAATGCACTCGGTGTGGAATGGTATGCCGAATGTGTATACTCCAAGCGAAAGGAATGTCTTTTGGTATACAAATGTCTTTGTTCAAACAGCATACATAACGCATAAAGTGAATTTTCAGTGCCTTCATTTCATCATCATATGAGTAAAGGGTAAGTTACGTACACAATATTTGACAAAGTTTTGAAGAAGCAAGAGGTATGCTATCCAACAGAAAGTCCTATTTCCACGCTTGCCTTCACTGCTTTTCATTCTTTCATGGTTATTCCCAGAGACAGACGAACGAACTTTGGAAAGCCTCTTTGGTCTTTTAGGTATATAATATTTCGGGGTGGTATGGGGTATGATATATGAAATGTTTTTGAGCCAAATACCTATAATGCGATCCCCTAGCAAGAGTTCTCGCACCCGACTGCAGGCAACAACTGAGCAACCCCTTTCTCATTTCCAGCACCATAAAATATATGGATGGATACCGGTAACATATATACATTTTCGTTCCAACTTTTTCTCTCTACAAGTGAGAACTGAGAACTCCTACAACACATAGGGTATTTTCTTTATGAAAATGAGAATGTCTCAAACCCCTGATTTTGACCGTTCCTCTCAAGTCAGAAGCCACAGCAGCAGCACTGAAGCAAGGCGAACAAGAGAGCAGAAGAAGGATGTTCAGAAAGCTCCCGAATGCTACTCTCACATGCACAAAAAACTTTTCACCCTAAAGCCCATGTAGGTAGGTAGAGAGAGAGAGAGCTCATACATACTCATTGCAGCTTGGCTTTGTCCACAAAACCCCATATTACAACAATATTATCATTCTTTATATGGAATAAAGAGTAGCCTTCATTTTTTTCATCTTGTGAGCACAGAGCTCAATGAACGTTCCAAGGATACTCAAGCGTAGCCAACGAAAACCACGACTTACGTATACAAACGTAAAATGTTTCTGTATAAATCTTTTACTTTAAAAAGTACGATTCCCACTGCACTTGCTTTTCCCACTTCTTTTTCTACAGAATTGAGTTGAAACCAACATAATTACTTGAATGCAATGAGAGAGAACATGATAAATAAAACTACAAAACTCTAGTGCATTTTTTACTCCATGAATTTTATATGAACAATGGTGAAACTGCTTTGACAGACAGGTTCTCATCCATTTTACCCCAATGACGAAAAGTGACGATACGAGTTTACGAACGCTATGTCATTTTTACGATAATCACCGTCCTAGTGGTGATGTGATAGTAGTACTACTAGTACTACTACAATGTACCTCAGTCATATAGTGAGTAAGCTTTTCGAGCACGTTTACGTTTACAAAATTTTACTAAATCCACTCATTTCCATCCACCCTCTCTCTTCCCTCCCGAGTGAAAATACTCACGTATCGTAAATCGTAATTGTGTGGCAAAAACTACATCATCGTCATTATCATTGCATTGCATTCATCTCATTCGTCTCCTCCTTTAATGCTTGTTAGAAACCCTCACGTATTCCTTCCCTGGCGAATCTTATACGATAAAAACATGAGAACTAGACTACCCTTTACTACTCACGTACGTATGTATCCATACATCGCGGAGCAGTATCCAAGTCTAAAGCACTTTAATTCTTTCTTTGTTTGACTTTCCATACATACGTGCACCTTGTTAGCCACAGTTTTTCTAGCTTTTGTCAAGATTTTTCAGCAACTACCTTAAACATAGCAAACTCATATTCCATGATATTAAAAAAGTTACTCCCTTAAGATATTCACAAAGTGATTTTTTTATTACATTTCATGTAACCACCAATATCGTACAATCATCCTCTATCAGCATCATTATCTTCTTTAGACACTATTTCTGACTCGACTGGATACAATTAAGGTGCAAAACGTAAAAATGGTATTGTAGCACATAAATCTGAATCTGTTCATCCATTGCTAAAGACGTGTATAGGTATCTTTCATGCGCTTTATGCACATCAAGTTTTTTACTCAGACTGTTTTT
This sequence comes from Orchesella bifasciata, assembly GCA_034697805.1. NCBI lineage: Eukaryota > Metazoa > Arthropoda > Collembola > Entomobryomorpha > Orchesellidae > Orchesella > Orchesella bifasciata. Next base: position 13,632 of record JAQGAP010002292.1, on the reverse strand, counting down.
TGTAATTATCATTCTGTCACATCCTGTGTAAGGAATTTTTAGTGTCAGGCTCAGCGCAGGTAATGATTTCTGAGTGGGGACTCTTCACATGAGTCTCAATTTTGCTCTTGAGCGGAATCATCCAGGCCAAACGAAAGAAAAGAGTTTGAAGAAAGGGTTGTGCAGTGTGTACGTAAGTAAAAAAAAGAAAATGTAGGAATACTAAAAAAGGCAAATGTTTTCCCATGCTTTTTTCATTTTCCACAATTTCCTGATTATCTTTACAGATATGATAGGAAATAAGAACAATTTACATTTACATGCCACGTCAGCCATTTCTTCAGAAAGCACAGAAATAATATCATAGCAAACTGACTTACAATTCAAACTGACGGCGGTGAATCAAAAGCATACACATTAGTCAGTGTACTACACAATATTATTATTTTTTGCACAAGATGACGATTAAAGATTCAACCGACTACAAAAAATTTCATATCCCATTATCCTTAAATCAGTTCACCGTGCATTAAAACATCCTATCTTTAAAACTATGTAAGACCTTATGTATCTTTAAAAAACAACTAAAAGTCTATGACCGCATCCAGTGAGATTCCTTGCAATGTAATGTATGCATATTTCAGAATAGAATGAATACCAAAAGTACACGTAAGAGTGTTTTTTTCATGACTTTAAATCATCCTATGTACGAAAACGTGTTCATATTGCATGTATCACCTGATATTTTTACTCATTGTCAGTGAAGGTGAAAAGCAACTATCCTACATGAGCAAATCAGAATTTAAATTACAGGACCATAAACATCAAAGTAGTTGTGCTCGGCAAAGTAAAGGATTTTTTTATCCCAACAAAGCCATAAAGAGCTCATGTCTTGCGTCGTGATTCATGTATAATAACTTTTTCTTTAAATTTTCCATCCATATTCCAGTGTATGCTTTACTCCCTAGCCGCAGCCGGACAACAGGACTCAAGCCATTAACAAAGTAGATAGACAGGACATCCACCAAGAATTCAACAACCTTCAAATTCTTAGTTGCAACTTTCTTTCCAGTAATACTGACAGTCGCATTCACTCAGCTAAGTCAGGTACAGGTACACACACATATATATATATATAAAGACAAACACAAAATAGGCATATGTATGTATATGTATTACTCATGCAAATTTGAGAATCCAGAAAACGATACATGTTAACGAAACACGACACAACGTTTCTGTTGCAAGTGACTGTGAGAAGAGCTCACAAAGTATAAAGAACTTTCATGGTCACTGGTAAAAAACAAGATGGGCGAGCGACAATTCGTTCACATCATGGGAATTATCAAATCAAGTGATGATACACACTGACTGAGTCTGAGCATACACTACTAACTATGCATTCACGTAACTTACTCTTTCAGACAGAGAAAGAGATAATGATGCTTTTGCTCTTATTCCATTCTTGGACTTCTCTTCTCTGCCAACAAAGGAAAACGCAGCGATTTCTTTTAAGCTAACCAATGTGCGACCAAAACCATTATTATCGTAAGCGTAACCAACATATCAACTGAAGACTTACAATGCAAACCATAAACAGCGTCAAGCTGTATAGTATCTATGTATTTTTCTTTGTCTTCTTTAGTATTGCCGAATTACGCTTAATATTCATTGTCTCAGTCATGGCATGAACAAGGCTCAATGAAAAGTCACATCATGTGCTTTGTTCATCTGAACTTTTTGTCAACATTTAACCACATCCAGGGAAATTCGTCCTAACTGAGCCTTATCTCAGTAACATGCGCTAATTATTTTACATGCCTACTGACGATGAGTTCTCTATCCCGACTACAAATTAGCAAACCGATTGTAAATCATTGCATATCTTCATAAATATTTATGGAATAAAGGATGTGTGAAACCGTAACGAGTCATTTACAAGGCATCTGCTCAAAAATAAACACCGGTACCGGGAGGAAGGCAATTTACTGTCCTTTGAAATACATTTTGCAAGTTGTAGTGTCCGCGTGTACACTACAAACAGGATGATCAAGATTAGGGAAGAGACTGATCCTTCACCAGAATGAAGGGATCAAAATAAACAAAAAAAATCGTCTACCCAAACCCAACATCACATTCTACGAAAATAAAATTCTCCCTGTAACAAAAAACGGGTTTCCTCCCAGTAAAAATAACCACCCCTAGAAGGGCCTTTAAAATGGACCCTTCTCATAACACATCCTCTCGTCAGCCCGAAAGTACACATCCAACATCACTAAAAATCAAACTTCCCCATATCATGATAATCTCTGTCTTTCCATATTACAATTTTCTAATTGAAACAGAAAGCCCATTTCATCCATTCCATCCATATATGATGAAATGATGATGGTACAAAAAGACTGAAACTTCAGTAAATAGGACGCATTTACATACTAATGCATTTTACCTTCATTTCATCCTCAGCCCTTATCCTTATCTATGCATTTTTCATGCAGTAAAAAGTATCATCTATAAAAGGCTCTTTCAAAAACCGAGCACGGAAAAGAGAAAAGAATCTCCAGGATGATGAGGAGGAAATTTTACATATACGTTATCATACAGAGTACTCTCATCCTGCTACATCAAGACTTTCATAGAATTTATTCCCTTGTAACTCATGAAGCACGCATCAGCCCCAATTTATTCTATTACCAAACAAAACTATACTTACTTCTGCTTTTCCACTAACTAAGCCTTTCAATCTGCTCCTAAAAGTTCCACCCTCGTCCGTACGCACCGAACCCAATGGTACTGGTACGCATGTATTCAACCCTTGATTCCATCAACCCCAATCCTTACAAACTACCCCTACCCTGCAGCCTACTTTATAGTTTCGTTTGTGCGTTATTCCCTTTTTTTCGTCCCCACATTTCACCCCAGCTAACAACGGCAGTATGTATTCATCTTCGTATAGTTCGTTGCATTGCATGCACCATACTATACTTCTACTTACTAATACATAACATTCTTTTACCAAACTTCCTCTCTCATCATCCCATCCAAATAAAAACTAAAATTCGAGGAAATCATGCACGAAAACTACAACTGAATTTCGATTCTTACAACTCCCAACCGCCAACGAAACCTAAGACCACCATTGATTTTTTAACTGATGAATCTTTCCTTCAATCTACAATATAAATTCTTCAAAATAAATCCTACACTGCTTCAAAATCCCCGAGTACAGTTTGTGCGTAAACATAGGTACACATCTTGTACCATGTACATAATATATTATAACTTATAAGCATAAGGCATGCGGTTATCTATCTGTATCATAAAATGAATGTATCTATACGTTGGTAAAGCCCTGCTTATGGAGCTCGGAATGATGGATGAACATGAACACTGTCGTAAAGCAACCGACAATTTTGTTTACGTATATCAATGCAGTGTGCACTTCCCACATGTTACTTTTCGTTTTTAAAAGTAGTTCAACAACCAAAAAGACGGAGAGAGTGCATGCTGTGAGAAATAACATAATTTCATTCGCCTTGTAACGGTCAAAATTAGAACATCTCAAGACATTCTATGCCATGTGGTGTAAAAGATGTAACATTACATGCAAAGCCAAAATTCTGATATTCATGTACAGTCATGAACCTTCATATCACGTAATGCTAAATGTGTCCATGCGGATCTGCATTTAATTAAATTGCAAGACTTGAAAGACTTCTCTCTCTGCATGCATGCCATAGTACTCGTGACTTTCTTTGAATGAACAGTGGTAAATCTACATCCGAAATCCTTGAAGGTTATATTTCACCAGCATGTATTTTTCATAAAGTAATTATGCGAGCTGAGCAAAAAAACTACAAAAAAACAATACCCTTTAGCCATAAAAATGTATAAACGTATTTGTGTTTGTACCAATAATCCAGTTTTCGCTTTTTCTTCACTAGATAGATCCCAAAGACTAAATAATTGCTTGAAGCGAGGGTCTATCATTATCATTCAAGCATAACATCTGCAACTCTACCAGTTTCACGAAAACGTGAGTTTCCACAACATGCGATGAGATGATGATGAAACAAAGACGATTTCCTTTTTAATGGTTTACTTTCCAGTAATTCGAGAATACAGGTACCCTCGTTGCTGTATAATTTGTTTCGAAATAGTACGACTTGACCTACAAAGCAGCCTTGCAAATTAGCATTTTCATTCAAACTCTCTCTTTTTGCAGGCAGACACAGGAAGACAGGACTGAAAAGCGATTACGTATACTACAGCAGGCCAACTCAACTGGCTGTATGTTGTCGCCTTTGTCAGACACCGTTTCTCAAGAAAATATAGACACCAAGGACTTTGCAAAAAAAAGGAAACAAAGAGCCAGAACGTGCATCATATATACAGCATCATATAAATATAAGAAGAAGAATACAAACGCCATGTACGCTACGCTATGCACTTTTTCATGCATAAACGAATACTAGCTTTTAAGTCAAAAGCCAACCTAAATTGTTACATTTTGGAATACGATGAGATGAGACAAAGGAGAGTTAATTCTGAACAGACTGCAGGAAAAGGGTATTCAATGATAAAGCATTGATTCATTCAATTCCGATAAATTTTAAACACTAAATTTTAAGTTTCGCAGTTCTGGAAATGTGACCTTGATATGATGATTGATTGATCAATTTCCGGACGCAGACGGCACTTCGGAGAAATTAGAGATTTTAAACATCTCTGCCGATTTATAATCCTAACCATGTACAAAATCGGGACGCAACTAAAGGAAATATAGGAATGACATTTAGCCATAGCCAACGTATAGGCTGGTTAAATGTGAAAAAAGGCACCTGGGTAATAATTCATGCTGTCTACGTTTTGCATTTGCATTTCTATTGATTTGAAGTTGTGTTTTCGGAATTTGAATTGTTATCGTTATTTAATATATTACTGAATAATCTGACATTCAATCTAGCAAGAAGTCAAACAAAGATGCAAAATAAGAACATATGTATGATTATCTATGACACCTCGCATGTTGAAAATGGATATGACTTGTGGTGACTGGTACTGACTGACAACACCCACAATATTCACTTCATGCAATGAAAACTAGAAAACTGGAGATGATATGTACCAGTTAAATCAAAATGCAACTCTTTCGTGGGAAACCAACAACCATCAGTCACCAACCACTCATGGCCCAATTAGTTTCACTTCCGTAAAACATAATAATTACTCGATTGCAACACGTCATTTGAAACGGAACCGAAAGGATGTTTCCACCACCGTTTTTTAAAAAATTAAAACTCCTGTACTTGTACTCTCCATTCTGCATGCAATGCAAGCATTCCATTAAGGTCGGAAGTAATTGAAATCATGCGTTTTTAAGTAAAAAGATAATCACTCCAATTATTTACAAACCAAATAAACTAACCATCCATATAACGTTTCTGGATCTGGATATCCAATATATTTGTAGTTTGCCCATTCACATAGATCAAACAATCGACAAATGTGTAAAGCGCACACATCATTGTTGATTGTTAAAAATGGTCTACGCCATTCATTTCATTCATTAAGAAAGGTAAAGGGGGAATAAAAATGGAACACGTATTGCAGACCGTACGCCATATCAATTCATAAAAGGTAAGTTCATAGAAGAAAAAAATGAATGCACATCCAGATGCAAAACCAGTCAACCCTTCCTCAAGGTACATAATATACATTCATATGAGCTTCTCTTTCAAAAAATAAAATTCTGTTTAGCAATGGTTATAATAGAGAACAGGAAAACAACTGCAAGCTGGAGCTCTCTAAAGTATTTTGTTTCGGTGAATGGTCGTTCGTCATCATCATCATCATTCTCACCTCACATTATTACAAACAGGAGAGGAGCAACCCCACCAGTATCGCCAGCCGACCTACGACTACGATCTCTTTGTACTACTCAATTTTATCCACTATTACAATTTCTACTCCATCAAGATAAATAAAATCATCATATAGTGGAATCGAATGAAAAAATAAAAACTTTACAGAAAAAAATACAAACATCCGCTCTGTCGGACTTACGATTAGAAAATTATGCATACAGCTGGAAAGTTTTGTTACTACTTGGTTACTACCACTATGTATGGGGATGATCTGCACCAATCCAAGGTTACATATTTGCCTTCACTACTAGTGGTACAATCAACATAAACTACGATACGATAAACGTACGTACCGGCCGGCTAAAGATAAGTGCTCTCAATACCCCAATTTAAAGATTTGAAAAGTGTGTGTGCATGAAATAAAAATTTATGAGTAGTTCCGTTGCATATTCGTGCAATGGATTTTAAAGTACTTTACCTTAAATTTAAATCATCCTTTTTTCCACAGATTGAGTCACACATGTATTGGAGACTGCAAACTGCAGAATTAGAATCGCATCAAGCATTGATAGAGACAGAGATAGTAAGGCCAGGTCAAATACATATATATTTGAAACCAATTTACAATTTCCATAGCTGTGTATTTCTTTCAATAAAGCTACAAACCCTAAATGTTAGCTTTAGCTGATCAACTTAAGTGTTGACAGCTTGTATCTTCATTGATTTACACTTATACGTTACTACGTTTCGTCTGGCTCTGGAGCCAGTACAACAGTTCAAAGGCCATTCAAATTTGTTGAACAAGGAAATGGTCAGTTTTTGAAGAAGGATACTGTTTGCTTTCCCTCCTTTACTACGAACACTATAAATAACCCTAAACTACATGAGCTTACATGTGTAAATGAATATGAATCATATTATAACAGAAACACAAAAGTTCCGTTTTGTTCAAACATCCTATTTGAGAATTTGGAATGTATATATATTTACAAGAAAGTGTCAATTTATGGGTTGCATGAAAGAAGACAGGCGACCGTTGTTCTTTCTTGAAAAGGCAACCTGTTGTAGACCTACTTCTACTTCATTTTTACAACAAAAGTTGCATTCAGAGGCATATATACAGACGCTACAAGTAAGGTGAAGTTTATTTAGTACCTTCGAAAAGCTAAGCTCTCACATACCTCTTGTTTGTTACTACTACTTGTAAAGTAATGGAATCTTGTCCGATTCCGGAATTAACATTGCAGTCCCTATGCGTATTTTTCCGCTTGGGACCCTCTTAAAAGACTTATTTTTTCTCAAGAGTACCGAGAAAAAGGGATTATGACCCAAATTAAACTGTTACACCTTTTCCGTTGAAAACATTAGCCTTGCCCTCTACTCTCTACCTCTTCATAGGTACTTTGAACTTTGTATTAGACAAAATAAGTAAAAAAGATATTTTCCGCCATAATGACAATAGTTGAAAGAATGAAAGAAGAGAATAAAGCTATTAACCGATGAAGTCACTTAATACCCATTCTTTCGAAACCCCAAAAGATTTTTGTGACAATCAAGTAAATGAAGCATGAAATTTCATATAGCTGAAAAAGTCAATATCACGTCAGCTACTTCCTTTGAAGTTGGTGTACTTTTACCTTGTATTCAATAATTGAATAAGATATCCGATATCTGTAAATACTCTGTACAATCCCTCACGAAACATTATTTTCTTTCCTTTCTGTCTATTAATGCATATTTGTCGACAACGTCATTTATCGTCAAACAAACAAGAAATAGATCGCGGTTACTACTGCAAAGGTGTGTTACTGATATCTCTGGATGAAAACATTAAGGAAGACCAAACCAACCTATGGTAAACATTTAAAAATCTAACCGTACACCTTAGATAAGTTTTATCAACTTCTTATCTTACAAATATACGTACGTACGTATATCTGACATAATTACTGCAAACTATGATGAAAACGGTTCATGCAGTTAAAGCTCATGTTTCACAAAATTCATAATATAATGACTTTTACTTACACGAAAGTTGTAAGTTTCACCTATAAAAAATATTTCGCTAAACCAGGTGCAAGGGACATCTTTTAAAATATGTATCTCTTCTAATAATGCATATGGCTGATTTGATTCGGCACATCGTAAATACACGAAGACATATACAATATACACAAACATAGGTGCATAACGTTTGAGCTGACTCTACTATGCAAATGCAAAAGTAACGAATATATTCCACCCACAGCTATGTATGTATGTTTTATAGACATACATAACGACTAAAACAGGGCTTATATGAACACGGTGAAAAATTAAAAGGAAGGAAGCAGCAGGTGTTCCACCATTCAATCTTTGATAAAAAATTTTTTGCATCCATAATCCGTATCCAATGAACCAAATGACACAACTTCGTTTCATATCAGAAAGATCTTTTACGTAATAGTATAGCATAGCTCATACAATCTTGCATAAGTTATAGTTATAGTATAGCCATGATGGTGGTATAGGTCATTGTATGTCTATGTATAAAATATTACGAAAAAGCAATGCAGCAGCAAGCAAGTAAGCAACATATTATATGTAAGCAATATGCGTGGTAAAAAAATAGAGCGCATGAAAAGCAATTTAAAAGATGATAAATGTTACAAATAATTGCTTCTTCTTACCATCATTCCATATGATTCTTCGAAACTTAAAGTTTTGGGGACACTTTCCGCTGTGCTCAGAACACGGACATAGTGAATAGGTGGAGAACTTGGACGTGTGACAATGGTGCGTGTTTGGGTGCTTCCAAACCGATGAACATTTGGTCTGCCAAGTCCATTCTGCTTAATGGTAACTGCTGGAGAAGCGTTTTTTGTCACAGTTGATGATGATGACTGGATTGGAGTATTGCTCCCTTTGATAATTGTAACGGTGGTAGTACTATTACTATTGTTACGACTACTGCTCGCGCTGCTGCTGACTTGACTCTTGAGTGGGACATTCACCACGGCCCCCAGTCCCTTCTTGTTTCCTCCATCAAAAAAGTCTGCACCTTTGCTAGATGATGCTTCTGCGGATGACACAAAGCACAGGTCATACTCGTCAAAGCCATCTTCAGTCAATCCTTGAAATAGGGGAGTGTCTCCCATGAGATCATCGATGCCCAAATCCGAGGACATCATTCGGTTGATTTCATTTTGCATGTCATGTTCGAAAAGTTCCTGAATGGACAGGTCCAAATCGTTATTACAGCCGTACATCAGATCCATGATTGAGGTCGGCTGTTTAACGCTGCAACTTCTTGTATCGGGTTTCTTGAGGTCAGGGGTCACCAATTATTACAAGGGATTATTCACTTTAAAAGTGCCTGTTTTGGAAGAAAAGGTTTGCCCCTTAGTTATCATCATTCATAATTCAGACATACGAATAATATTCTACTAGTTAACTATGAGGTTTGGTTTATGTTTGTCATGTTCCTATTGCATGAGATTCTCTTCTCGCATTCTTATTGCAATGCAAACAAAGTGTCATTCACTAAGGATCATACATAATACGTCACGTCCATAAATGCAAATGATCCCGACTTATGCATATGTCTACATTCCCTCCACACACTAATGACAGTTCATTTCAAACTTCGCCAATTATCTCCTTCATCGAAGTTGATGAGTTCACATCAGCTCACATAAAGCATATTAGCTTTAGTGTTTAGCTCATGATCCAATCCAGCCGCAGAAGAATAAGAGGGAAGACGGCAAAGGCAAATGTACACATTCATTTTTTTCTCCTAAACATCTACTACGATACGATATGCTATGATACAAAAATACAATGCTTATGCATATTCCCTTGCAGCCTGTATTTGTTGTGATGTGATACAGGTGCATTAAAAACCAAAATTTTTTTGGGATTCAGATAACCATCCTAAACTAATCAAAGTGGAGACCACAGTTACTCCACTGATAAAATGCTCATTAATTTTTATCATTAATCTCCCAATTTTACTAAATGTCCTCGAGAAAAAAAAATCAACATTTCTAGAATGTAAAAGCAACTCTTCTAGTTGTCATCATTTTTTCATTTTCAACATTCCACAAAATCTCAGTTTCCCATGATTTTTTACCAAACAGGAAACGAGGTTTTGACCCTTTGACCTTGCAAGGTAACTAGTCATTGGGGATGATGATGATGTCGATGGACATTTAACTTTTAAATAATAATGATGAACTAGTTGGGGAACGATGAACTAGTCATCGCGGCAAACTTTGTTGCTCGGAGGGAAAAGAGCCGTCAATATACACACTTTAGACACATAATACCACACAAGCACAAGTTGACTTGAGAAACAACACCAGACCAGATCATCTTCATTCACTCATTCCTCCACTACTCCTCTCCTCTACCAAAACACTCGTGAAGTGAAATTTTTCTGTGGTCTCAAAATCCGCTAAAACCTCTCAAATTTTGCATGACACTCACTCCCCCACACTTCAAAACGTTCAAATTTTACTCACCTTCAAAAAAATTGAGTGGTTGACAACGGAACTCGCTTCGAAAACTGGAGAAAATCGCTTGCGATGTTGCACCGGGTCAATTTGATTTTTCCCATATAGTAATATACACACGGGGAAGAAGGCAATAACATTCAGTACTACTTTTCATATCGAGCCCTAAAAGGACTATGTATATGGGTTTCGTGGCAGCATCGAGTATCTTCATTTCCAGCCCGCACGTACGTTAAATAAAATCGTTGGAAAAAGGAGAGAAGACAAGTTTAGGAAAACGAAGAACAAGTTAGATACATAAATATACATGGGGAAAAAGATAGTTATCCATGGGCAGGATACGCTGAAACGCCGTACCTAAAAGATAAAAACATGCAGACGAGAACGGCAGCAGCTACAGCCTTTAGCAAACTATGTGGTTTGGCTTGGGCTGCGTTCTTTGGCTGGCAACAGCACGCCCGTAGCCGAGTAAGTCGAACCCCAAAAGCTCTCAGCAAGCCCCCTAAATAAAATATCCTTTTTGACGGAGTTCACTCTCTCCATCATTTTTACAAGAGGGGCTATTCAATAATTATTTTTAGCATAAATTATGAAAATATATTGAATGCATACATTGATCGGCAAAATTTGTCAACTTGAGGATGACCCAAAATTAGATTAACTTTTTGGGGCAATGCGAGACACGGATTAAAAGCAAAGCTGAAGGTGGATAGGCCTTTTCTGGCTATTTTAGTCAGGCAAAACAAGCGCAATGGAGAATTTTCCTAAATTACAACACAAAACGAGAAGGGGATATGTGCGACGACCGAAAGGCATAACACATCATTTTGCTTCACTGAAATCCTTCGAGAGAAGAAAGAACATCCATACAGACAGAGGCCAAAAGAAATATATTTATGTATTATGTAGCTCTTTGAGTTTATGAACATTTTCCTGTGCACATTTTTGGTTGGAGCAAAAAAACGAGCGAACAAACCAAACGTGGAATGTTTTGATCGTTGTAGCAGAAACAGTTGACAGATCACTAATGTTTTCATCCTTAATTTAATGGGGAGGCACTGTCAACTTAATTTAATTGTGATTCCAGGTAACTCAAAAAGGGGGAGTGGGGTTCTCCAGAGGAAAAAATTTGAAGGGGATAGTTAGCCTGTGAAAATTTGATATTTTTGAGTGAGGATGAAAATGTTGAATATTATATGTCCTGTTTCTCGCGGGGATACTAGTCCGCCAAAACATGGCGCCTTCTACTTTTCTCATTTGGAACGAGTGAAAACCTTCCAAAATTATTAGAAAATACAAGGGGTCATCGGACAACTTCCGCTTTTCGACTGAGGTAAGCATTGACGTATGAAGAATTTGAATTCGTCATCGGTTTTTGGGTGTCATTAGTAAAATTTAGGTAATTTTGAGGGGAAAAGAGGAAAAATAGGGATTTTCTTGTTGGGGCAGTAGAAACGGGAGATTTTTGATGGAGGATGGGGTTCATGTACGGAAAATAACATGGGGAGCATTATGTACAAGTTTTTTTTTCTGGGTTCTTTCTTCGTTCTGGACTGTGAGGTTGGTTGGATGGGCGAGTTCATGTTGAACCCAATGTCTTTCCGGAGGGATGTTAGGTAGTTCTCTATGTCTCAACGCTCTTTTGCTTTGCTTATGAGTGCTCTGCTCCCAGTTCCCCCAAATCCAAATATCATGTTCATGTTTTATTCTCATCCGACCGAACAACGAAACGAATGTCCATGATGGTTTGGTATGTTCGGTATACATACACTGCCTTCTAAAAAATCAAGTAACTTTGTTTTATGGGATTTTGCTCTCAGCATAAGTATATAGCTGGCTGGTTTTGGTTCGTCTCTATTTTATGCTGCTGTGTAGCAGAGCTAGAGTTGTCGACTCTTGTCAAGGACAAAGGGAACAGGAGAAGAGAGAAGAGAAATGTACAAAGTTAATGCATTTTTTGTTCAAATATAAGGATGGCATTTATATGTGCTGTAGGGATGTATGAGGAGGAGAATGTGATGTACATAATAGCCCCAATTCTAGGTGGCTTTGTATTTAATACTTTGTCAGTTTGTCCGTATGCCGTACTCGTTTACTTTGTCTTCTTATGTGGATGTGGAAAAAGGGTTCGCTACGCGATCCAGTGGGAATTTAAGAAATTTCGTTGCTCTGATCAGATCTTGTTTGTAAAGCGTAAGCTTTTATGTATCATCACAGTTTAGTTTTACAGCCTGTTGGTTTAGTTACTTTAATTAGTTGGTGTTGGTTGAAACGCAATTTATCTAAGCAATTAATAATAAGTCAAATTCTAACTTTATATTATGAAATGCTGAATTTTGAGTTTATGATGATAATAGCAAGTCCGTATTAGAGTATGATTCGGAGACAGACTAATGGAGTCTCTATTATGGAGATGAATGAAATGTATTTTTAAGCAGGGTGTCAGTTATGATCAAAACGGCGTAATATTTTTAGCACCTGATGTTGCAGAACTATGTTGAACAACAATCATTGTTAAAACTAACACGGGCATTTTAAGTAGTAACATAAGCAAGAAATGATATGCAGGATTTTAGTTATTTGGGTGACAAAGGCCACTAAGATGTTGTACTAGGCTTATCAAAATACTGGGGTAATGTTGGACACTATCGACTGGAATCGGAGTCGTTAGATAACCATAACCAAACGTTTTTTATATGTGTACTCCAAATTTCCAAATTTTAATCTTCATCGTCATTTCTGACTAAAATAAAAATGATTGCTTTTCATTTCATGCTAACCTAGAACTAGAATACTTGTATGATACAGATTATTGATTATATTTCAACAGTTTCAAACAGAACTAACATTTCTTAGATCCTCTACTCTCTTGCCTGGGGAAAGCATTCAATGTTTAGGTCCCTGGAACACACTGCGATTCCAAAACTACTAAGAATATAACAGTAATGAATGACATCAGTAATTGAAATGGAAAACAACAGGGTGAATGGTTTTGATACATTTCTTCACAGCCAAGCTCTTTGTTCAGCAGGATTTTATATTTTATCAAGATTTCATACAGGTAAAAAAGTTTATGTGTTATGCCAAATGGCAATGAGTTCTTTAGCCATATGAACTCCTACTATCTTGATGTTTACACTTCTCATAAGCGAACAGAGAAAAGTGACAGTATGAGACAGCACATATGCACATAGCAATGGTTAAAGGTATATAAGGTGCAGAGACTCGTAATCCCGAAAAACAGGTGCCCGGATTACGGATTATGAATTAACATTATAAATATTGTGGATTTG
>JAQGAP010002291.1:0-15671 GCA_034697805.1 Orchesella bifasciata | reverse complement strand
CCTTTCAAGATATAACATAAAAAGTTCAAGAAAAAATACTGCCGCAATCGCGATTCCTATGCTCAGCGTTCTCACTCAGAAGCTTTTTTATGCATATTGCATTGCCTAACCGTGTAGTACAGACAGAGTTGCTAAGATTTAGGATCTAGCCGCATTATTCCCCAGCAAAAGGACTGAAGCACTACTGCAGTGAAATGAAAGTGGACGTCTTCTGTACAAATCGAATGGAATACCGCATTGCATGCCCTAAATTTTGTGGAAACTTTTTCCCACGACTCACACAGCGAAATAAGATAGACAAGAAAGACAACTATTGACTGACTAAGCGTATAAACAACTCGTCGTAGTAGCGTACTGAGGTGGTGTGGTGTGATGTTGGGTACGCGTCTTGGGTGACAAACATAACTTGTGCATTTGTATATTTGTACACAATACATAATCAAATTACTTACAACACCAAACGAACCAAGTATCTGAAGAAGTATCCCATCAACATTGTTTGCACACCATAACACCTTCTTCCAACACGTCGACAGTGAATGGGAAAGAGAAAGGAGTAAAGTAATTGCAATCAGCTTCATTGGCAGTTGTTACTGTTGAAGATGTTGACATACTTCCGGCACCCAGCACAAGAAGACTGATAGATTGTTTGTGTATCTACCGTACACCTTCATTGTCATAATTGACATTTTGGTTATTATTGCTTTTCCCGTTACGGAATACCGAATTGCCAGTCGTAGAAGGTTAGTTGGTCATTCGTCATTGGTGGTCTTGCTTGCCGTCATTGAAACAGGCTCGAGCTTCGAATCGAAGTATGAACTTTGACCTGCTCCAAAAAGTAAGTAGAATCGAGCAAGAGTTAGTTGTGTATTTTGACTTGGTGATTGTTTGTGCATCGTGATGACTGACGCAGGACTTGTTCAATCAGCTGCTACGCACAATGACACATCAAATAACTTTGGATATCTAATTGGCTGTGGGACAACGACGAAGAGTGGGGCTGCTAATGGTGGTGGTGGTGAGGAAGCTGGTGAAGAAGAAGAATTTGTCAGTTCGGAACAATCTGGTGTCAAGACTGAGCTGGACTCTGACTCTTCGGAATCCGATTCCAGAAATTCTAACTACCAAGAGGGGATGGATCACATTGTCAAGTTGAGGGGACTCCCGTGGTCATGTACGAAGGATGATATTGTTGAGTTCTTGGGCCGTAAGTATGAAATTAATGAATATAATATAAGTATTGACTTGGATGACAAGTGGTATACTGACTGGACATGTATTTTAATTGCTTTTGTAATAGCGGAATGTCAAATTTATGGGGATGCCGATGGAGTTCATTTGGTCACATCACCAGAAGGAAAAGCTTCTGGCGAAGCATTAGTGGAGTTGGCTTCCGATCATGATCAAGACGTAGCCTTAAAAAAAGACAAACAAAACATGGGCCATAGGTACATTGAGGTAAGTGGAGTACACACATAGATTGCATTTTTCATATACTTCTGCTATTCTGCTTCAAAAAGTGGATGGTAATAAAGTGATTGTTTGTTACACTGTGCAAATATCAATGTGTTAATATTACATGATTAATTAAATTAATTTTTTGTGCTTCAGGTCTTCAAAATCACTCGATCTGAAATGGAATGGGTTTTAAAGAGAAGTCGACCAACTCCCTTCAATAGTGGGTCCTATGGTGGTGGTGGTAGAAACGGCAATATGAATACAAGTGACACATTTGTCAGGCTCCGAGGTAAAAGAAATATGGTCAATCATAGCTGCATTTGAAATTAAATGTTGTTTTTTTTTGTAATTTGAATGTATTATGATACATGTTATATTAACTAGGTTTACCGTATGACTGCTCTAAGGAAGATATTCATCAATTTTTTCATGGTACGTAACACCAACAACTTGTATTTATTCATATAGTTTTATTTAAAGATCATGAGTTTATCATGAGTTACGGCACGGCTATGTTTTCACTGAGAAAAGTGATACAGTCTCAACAGCGCTATGCTATACATTTTTTATGAGTTATATGATAGCATTCTGGGGTTTAATTAAACTTGTTAACTATTAATTGGGTTAGTTTAATGTTTTAAAACAAATGATGAGACACTTTGGTACTATATGGGTGGGCAGGGTTGGAGATTGTTGCGAATGGGATCCAGTTGATGGTTGACGGGATGGGTCGGAGTAGTGGAGAAGCGTATGTTCAGTTTACATCAAAAGATCAGGCTCAGAAGGCTCTTGGGAAAGACAGAGAGATGATTAAACACCGGTATAAGATACACTAAGATATTATATTGGTTATAATATGATGATTGATGAAGATACTCATATGTATGTTAAAGTCTTTTGACTCCCGATTCCCTCTTCTTTGTCTGATAAAAGCGTTCACGATCTCTATCAGTTTGCTCAAACATCCAACCTTTCTTTTTAATATTGTTTCACTGTTCTGCTCTATCAGTCCAATCGATCCAGTATTCCATGATTTATGTATGAGTTTTCTGTCTACAATCTGCAGACCATGATATAATTGGACTGGACCTTCTTGACCTGCCTGTTGTATTGAATCCTGAAATTATAATTGACAACGTTTCAGTTTGATTTACCAGTTTGAAGGAATGAATCTGGCATTGTTTCTGGTTCTCAAATCTTGTCTTTGTTGGTGGATAATGGACTGATTCTATCAAAGGATACGGAAATGGTCTGGTCAAGAAGAGTCTTTACGCTGATTGCAAGGAGAGGATCTCCCGGTTTCTCGAATAAAAAGATATTGTGAAACGTATGCATGCAGTGAAAGCATTTGCGGGAGATTATAGTAGAATGTTTTCTTGAGTCAGTGTTATTTATACGTGTTATTGTCTTTATTGTTTAACATACATTGATTGGTGATTGACAGTACGACAAAGCTATAAAAAGTGCAATTCAAAAAATTATAGAAATCCTTTAATTGCTATTGCTACCCCATGTGTCATATTAGGTACGTGGAGATATTCACTGTCTCCTCAAGTGAACTAAGAAATATGCAATCCATGGTACCTCGAGGAGGTCGCACAAACACAATTAACAATAGATCAGGCCCTTACGACCGCCCCAATCCAAAAGGGGAATCCAGGTACGGGAATCGGCCACCGAGATATTTTAGTAAAGGAAGGGGTAAGAAACAATGTACCTTAAAAAGATGATAAATAAATTCTTCATATGGAGTTCATATTGAATGATTTATGTATTAATTGGCAGCAGGATTTGAAAATGATTCCTGGAACAGCTATGATTCTTGGGGTGGTAGTGGTGGTGGCTCTACTGCTGCTCGGTCGAACAATATGCATCCTCCCCCATTGATCCCAGGTACTTTTCGTTTCGTTTACTTTTTTACTATATTCTGTGTTCAATGAATGAATGAATTTGTTGAAATTCAACTTTTATAAAGGGCTGAAAAAGAATCGAGAAGTCGAAGGGAACACAAGACACTGTGTACTAATGAGGGGATTACCTTTCCGGGCAGATGAGAGTGACATCCGAAAAGTAAGACATAATGTTAGAATAAAATTATTACACAGGAAGAGTCCATCGATAGTTTATTGACGATGATCATTTTTATGTCTTTACTGTTACAGTTTTTTGCTCCATTGATGCCCACTGCAGTACACATAATTTATGAATCTAACGGCCGTCCTTCTGGAACTGCAAAAGTTAACTTTGTTTCCAATGATGATGTTACACGTGCCATGGCTAAAGTAAATCATGATTGAATTTGTTTTTTTTAATGGCTATTTTCACCGATTCGATATGTTATTATGTTATTTTGTACTTTGCAGCACAAGGACCGAATGGAGCACCGATACATAGAATTATTCGTCCACCGAACGTAGCCGTCTTGAAATGAAGTAGACTTGTTGTTTGAATTTGAACTGTTTTCCTGTTGTGATCCAATTGCAATACACTACAAACTAAAATTACAAAATACTTCAGCGCACTAGAATACAATGAGCTCCACAGTCTTCTATGTGTCGATTATCTCGTATCTGAAACTTGGCGTTTACTAGATAAGCCGTAATATATTCTGTTTATATCAAAGTATTATTGTTAATAATATTAATGAATAATTTCATTAAGTCTTGTATACTATATTCAGATTGAAGTTCTGCTTACATGTTAACTTAAGCTGAAAATGTTATGTGTAGTCGTTTCATTTGTGTTATTGATTTGTGATAAATTAAGAAAACTTTTATTTAATTATTTAAACGTTCTACAAATTTGTTTATCATTGCTAGTTTATCCTTCAGGAATTTTCAATTGTCATATTCGTGTTCATATTCATTTCTCATCAGAAGTTAGCGAACAATTTCGTTTCGTATTGCAACTTTCTGAGAAGCGGCCATTGCCTACTAAACTTTGATCTTAACGTGCATTTGTACTGTAGGTTGTACTCAAAATTCTGGAACTAACCAGCTTACTACTTGTTAACTGCAATGCAGAAATGTGTTAACACTGAAGTTTTCTCAATCTTGTTAGTTATATACTCCATAGAATTACGCACGTTGATTTTAAGTATATTTTTCTTGATGTGAAATGAATTGTTTTCTCTATAAAGAATCGATTGAAACCCTCGGTCGCTAGTAATTGTTACATAAAACAACCAAGTTTCGTAAGTACTTTCCAATAAACGTTCAGGATGAAATAAAACTGAATAAAACCTCAAACAATTTGCAATAGGCAAGATATCCAATACTCACTTTATTCAAGTTGTACGGTAAACACTGTCCCATAGTTATAGATAATTTTTATTGCTATATTTAAAGGCACTTATTTGATCTTATCATCTATATGACCACACTCCTACAGCACCCTTAAATACAAAACACCATTTTTAACTGTTGGAGGTAGCCGACAAGCAAATAGTGATTGTCAGATCTGCTAAATTCATCTTAAAACATGAGCAGTTTTGTAGAACATTGATTATCCTTTCAAATACTAAAGTTAGACATCATAAGACTTATTACGAAACCAACATAAAGTTAAAACACATTGGCAAGAAGTGAACTCTATAGGTACTTCACATAGCTTTAAAAATTCAGTAACAATATATGTTAACATACTACGTCCAAAACTCATAGATAAAAAATTATTAAATGTGTCATTCATCGATACTACTGTCACCATTCGTTTCCTTAAAAATTGAAAACGTCTAAAAACAATATTTAACTTGTCAAGTATTACGAATTTTAATCGACACTAAACACCCATACTATACTAACTACAAGTTATGACATTCATTACTCTCGTTCATTGTTAAAACTTATTTTTTTTCTCTCAGTATATAAAATATGAATTATAACTCGTGACAAACGCCACGGCCAGACTTCAATAATCAGTAATCATTGTATGAGAAGCTGCGATATGTAGTCCAAGCGTATTTGTTGACATCACATATTAATATGTATAAAATTATATTCTAATTATTGTAGCTGTAGCATTTAAGGTACAGTTTTCGTTTTAATCTATACTTACATCTAGCATTATATTTTGAAGTCTTACCCACAACCAAATCTGCATTTAATGTCATTGACCAATATTTGTGACCAAATTGCTAGCTAGGCTTGGTTTATATGAGATTCCAAGAACTTGGTTCTGAATCACAGTTCATTTACATAGTATTAAACTAAAAACGAACAAGGAACTAAAAAGAACAGATTCACTTTGTAAATACGATTGGTCAATTAAACGCACATATCAACTAGTCCCCTGTCTCTAATCAAGCTGACCGACTCCTATTCCAGTTTTTCTATTTGTTCCGTGTGCACTGTTCCAGTTTCACATCATGGGATAAAGTAACCCATCCTTTTTTCTCAAAACTGAAAGTACAACCTGAATTTGTATTTTCCAAAAATAGTTCCACGATGTGGACATTCAAGTTATCCTGCAACAATAAAATTCATGTACACTAACCAAAACTTCAAAATATGTAAGTGTGTATGTAAACATCAGGTTTCTGATGAAATATTAACAGCAGTATTAGCATAAATTAAACATACCACCATAAAAAGTCGAAGATTGACAGGCACTGCATTATCGCATAGCGCACTCAAATAACGCATAGGTTCTTCCAACGCTGCCTGTATAATTTTACGGCCCTTCAGTAAAGGTTTCACTGGAAGTGAGCATTTATAGACACATCCAGTCCCGTGAAACTTTGTTGGAAGTTGCTTCAAATTAGCAAGAGGAACTGTTAAGGTGTCCCCATAATCCACTTTAAACACCACTGCGCGAACAGGTTTCAAATCAGTAGAAACTTCCAAAACTTTGACTCTGACCCTGTGACAGACAAAAATCAAGAAAAAAATCTTTGATTGCATTTGTATCAGTTACACACAAGGAGATATAAATATTATTCTATGGCATTTACCATCGCTCTGACTGATCGATAACCATAAAAAGAGGATACGATAAATCTTGAAGGCAGGATACGGACTTTGCTTCCCCAGCTACACCCGGGCTACATAGTTGTTTCTCGATATTCGTCCTCTTTGTCATCAGTTCAGTGGTAATCGCGTAAAACTCATTTAAGCTCAGTACTTGTGAAAGTAAGACCTATAGTTGACGAAAAAATATACTTGTTAATATGTATTATAACTCCTTTAGTCGTAAGATGCTGCAATTCTGTTTAGTTCTGAAATGTCAAACGTATTGGTACCGAAATCTCTGTAGTTGCATTGGCAGAGTAAGTCATAATTGGAAGCTCAGGAATATCGGTTTTAAAGCTGAGCAGAGGTTTAATTGAATTATTCATTTCCGCGGTAGCAACATCCTGCTCGGTCCCCAATTCTAAAAAAAAATCATTCACAATCACAATTGTAATGAAAATTATAACGATAAACACAGAGTGCTACTTAAACAAGCCCCACAATAGGCTTACCCAACTGCTCCAGTCCAAACTTTTGGAGCAGAACACCCACGTCAAACCACTTGCCGATGCCGATGTGGAGAACTTCTAAATGACCTGCAAACTTGTGAGGTTCCTTGAGATCCTGGAAATATTTTGTATATTAGATACTATTACTTCATGTTATCATCAGCATATTATGTATTCCTTACTATCGTAACGATCCATACCTTGTGAGTTACCCGGACTTTAACTGTGGTTTGGCGAACAAAGGAGTCAAAATATCCCAGAATTTCATCCGTGTACATGTTGTCCAGTTTAAAATTGAGACATCTAAATCTTATAGCGTATGGATTGAACATTTTTAATTCCCCTGGAAGTTCGAACACGTCTTCCGGTGGGACCAAAGTTACAACTCCCAGGTCAACTAAATACACGCCTACGTTTCCAGAAACCGTTGTAATGATTCCTCGGTACCTTAGATAAAATTATAAGTATATTAATTAGGAATTTAAGAGTTGAAAGTGCTCTTTTAAAATCCAATTTGCTTTGCTTACCATTCTACGGGGGAGCTTTCTTCGTTGTTAGACTTGTATTGTACCAAGCACGGATCTTTTTGTTCAAAAAAGGTCATCTTCACCTTCTGACATTCTTGTGTACGAGAGTGAAGAGACTTGTTGAGTTCCACGTTTTTTAAAGGTATAACAGAAAAATCTGAAAAGTTTTCTCCTCTAATATATTTGACCTGGTGGGTAACAATTAATTAATTAAGTTTTATACTTAAATCCTGACATAAAAACTTTTAAAACATGAAAGGCAGAGTTTTTATGTACCGGAAGTCTAATTCCATAAGGCATGTCAGGGTCCAACGAGATTCTATACAATGCCGTATCTCCGTCAGACTTTCCTCGTTTCCTCCCTGAATTCAAAGAGCTCGACGATGACCCATACGATTGGATTGATGGATTACGACTTGGCAGAGATGAAGAAGACGAGGATTGTCCCCGTTTATTCTTTTCTCTGCTTGATGCGGAATAGTTTAGAGAATTTCCCATGGAAGGATCAAGATTGTGCGAAAGCAATTCCGGCCCCTTTTTATGGGGTCCCCCCCTTTCCTGTGAGCCACGGAACGTTGATCCAAAACATTTATTCCGGTCTAGGTCTAGCCTACCGTTTCCTTCAGAAGTATTGATACTGGAAGACGATGAAGAATGTGGAAACTGTTTTCCTCTAGTTGGACTGTTATTAACTTTCCGGGATTCAGGCTGCTGTTCCATCTCACTTCCTTTAGGGGTAAAAGATGTTTTCAAAAAATTGTTTTTTACATAATTGTCTTTCCGAGGAGAATATCCATCCCCTTCTGTGTTTCTATTACGGGACGTTAGCTCATCACGGTCAGAATTACCACCTGTTCGTGGTTTCTGAGGTGCTCCAGCGTCTGGTACACTCTGGCTGGACACACTTTGATTACCGCTCTGCGAAAACTGGGTTGCAGGAGTATAGTAGGCCGTTTGCGTTGATCCAGATGATGCGTCTACGTGTAGCGAATTGTTGGGTGGTGTGTATCCTTGAAACTCGGTTGTTGATTGAGGTGCTTTTGTATTAGAAGAACTGGGATGATTATGGGTCTTAAAACCTGAAGAAGATTCTTCATTTTCCCTCTTTGGTTGATTGTGGCTAAAGCTGTAAGTATTGGCATTGGTCGTTCCAGGACCTCTAGGGTTCCGTAGTATTTTCACAGGGGCTTCAGACTCTCTGGGTGCCTTAGGTATATCTGTCTGGTCCTTATCGGAATAAACTGAAGTAGCCTCCTGCTCATTGAACTTTTCCATATTATTTACTGTTTTTGGCATTTGCTCTCGTTGTCGATGTGGACCGTAATTTGGCTTGACGTGTGAATTCGGATTTGAAGACAGACGATATGATTGTGGAAACTGAGCTGCATTCATCATCGATTGAGAAAAGTGGCCTTGGCTATTGAATTGGTGACGAAGAAATGGTGGACCTTGCAGTGGAAGATTCAACGGATTCATGTTTGGATTGAACGGTAATGCTCCTGGTAGAATATGAGGTGGCCGAGGAAACACCGGGGAGGAGTTGACAGTTTCTAATCCTCTCATAGGGGCATTCATAATTTGGACCTGGGATGGCCATAAATTTGGAGGTGGATATCCTCTTCCACCCTGCTGATTTTGTTCGAAATGACGATTTCTGAACTGCTCTTTCTTCTGGTTACGATTTTCTTTTTGTCCATGACCGCGGCCACCTTTCTCCTTAGGTTGACTTGTTTCATTTGCTTTAAGATTAGTGTTATTGTCTAGTTCTTTACTAACAGACTTCTTCACTGTCTCCTTGCATTGTGGTTGTGGACAGTGTGGCTCGGTATTTTCCTTTGAAACTTCTGGTTCTACAGCTTGACTGATTTCTGCCTCTGGTTCCATTTCCTCCTTCTTCTCATCTTCGTTCAAAGTTCCAGTGGCAGCTTTCACCGCTCTGAATTTAAACACATCAGTTAAATTTATATGCATAAATAAAGATGCCCAGATATCAAGGTCAACATACCTTTTATAGCACTTGTTGGAACAAAAGACCTTGTGACATAGTCTACAAATCGAAACTTTCTGTTTTTCTTCGCATTCACAGTAAACATGGTGCATTTCATGAAGACAATCCTCAACTAGTTTTTGATAAAGAGTTCCTTCAATCCACATTGATTTGTTTTTGTAATTTGGAGCTAATGCATGCATGCTGAAGTCCCAAGTATCTTCGTGAGTCTTTGGAACGTACTTTGGAAATCTAATCAGAAATTAAACAATGCAATGTGATACTACGCTACAAAACAAACAAAAAAGTAATTCCATTGAGTAATACAAAGTAAGTAAATATATTACACGACAGTTCCTCCTTCGTTTTCCGTTCTTTTCTTTACCGATGAAGCATCCACTTTCAGTTCTTGGACGTCCTCTTTCACTTCATTGTTGATTGGTGTAATTACCAAAACTGGATCTTCTGGTTCTATTTCAGCATCTTGAAACACCTCCTCCTCTTCTTCCTCCTCCTCCAGGTTCCCTTTCTTGTTTTCACCCATTTCTCGAGCTGAGTCTTCCCTATCACCTTCAGGTTTCTTTCCGTCTTCCTCCAGTTCTTCATCCTCATCTGATTCTCGTTTAATCATCAAAGTTTCAGCCAGACCCATCGACAAGGAAGCCGTCGAATTGGATTTGCTTAGTCCAACGCCAAACAACTCATCGAACGCGTCCAACTGTTCCTCATCACCTTCGTCACTGGATTCAGCAACGGATTTTTCAACTTCCTCCTCCATTGGAGATCCAAGCGGATGTCAGTGTAAATACACCGAACACCTACAAAGTCGAAAATTAAAGAATCAATATGGATGGATTAGTCAAAGTCAGACCTTCAAGTTCCTTTAGGATAAAATAAAACTTACAACAAATGATTGACAAGTCGTATAAAATGACAGTCTACATTAATCTTTCACTTCTGCATTAAATGTAACAATGGACAGTGCGATTGTTTAAATTTTACAGTGTAAATATTGAATTGTTCATTTGATGAAAGTTCAGACATGCATTCCAATGCATGTGAAAATGGGAACACATTTGTTGTTTATTTGGGTAGAGACAGAGCAGATACTTTGTGTGTATAGAAAAAGTGCATAGAACACATACCAAAAAGCCAAATATTCGAGTTCTGTATGTTGCAGATACAATTTAGACTTACACTTTTTCCTTCAGCTCGATTCAGGCCAAGTTTGCGCCAACTTTTCTAGCTGGATACTTACTTGCTTTGTTGGAATAAACAAAGATGTGGACGGGGTAATATGAAATGTACTGAATATCCACAGGACCACACCGATCCGATAAGTTATGACCAATTTCCCTTCAAATGTGGGGAAAACTGACACAATTCCTTCACGCACTGATAACACTTTTAGAAAACTTATAAATCAGTAATTGGTAGTAAGATATTTTGCAATTTTGCACGATTTCAATCAAGTTTCCTTTCTTCCTGCCTTGCAGCCAGTATGAGTAGCGTCTTATTTCCTTTTGCACGCTGTATGTGGATTGATTATACACAGGGCTTTATCATTGGTGGGGGGTGGAGACGTTCTCCAGGAGAATGTGCTTCTGAGTGAAATCTCTAAGCCAAGACACAAGTGGCATTGATGCATAATATTTTATTGGAGCCGCATTTGAGTTGAGAGAATAGGATGTGTATTGGACTGCGACTTCACATACATGCATGAATGTAACTTGCTTACTTATGATGATTTTTGACAATAAGCACAATAATAACTACAAAGCTACCATGTATCAAGATGACGAAGATTCTATCCGATTTTCATAAACCTAACGATTATAAAAGAAAGAAGCGGAACGTGAGTAGAGTAGGGAGTAATATTTGCAGTTGACAACAGCATTGAAGTACATTACACGATACGCAAATTAATGATACGAATATGAGACTTTTGAATTGTGACTGATAGCTTGTGTATGTATGTAAAAATCAAAAGTGGAAGCTTACAAGGAGTAGTCGTAGTCTTGTGTCATTCATTACTCACTTCATCTAAATCTTTTGTTGAAAGAACCATGCTCGTTATTTATCATACTGCATAATAACCACATGCACCGATATGAGAATGAGATGCATGCATTTTAAAAGATCAATGTCGCTGCATAGTGTACCTAGTTTCGAATACAGCATTCTGAATCCTCCAGTATCACTATCACTAATACATATATTCCCTTACATGCTAAAAGAACTTTTTATCAGTTACTAACATATACTCGTTTACGTATTTTTATTTATGTATAAGGGTTACGTAGGACTGCGTTTTGCATAGTAAGCTAACTGATTTCAAGATATATGGTTACAAGACAAGGATGAAAAATATCGATACCCAAATGTGAGGCTTTCTAAAAATGGATTTATGAACCATTCCTATTCATGTAGTTTACATAATATTTACGTGTTTTGCTACCATCATCCATGATTGCAACATCATACAAAGCTTGATCGTGGTTACTTCGAGTACTTAAGCTTAAAGTCATATCATGAGCATGAGCATAAACATTGACTGCGCTTTCTTTTACTTTTTCAGTCAGTTATCTCCTATCATTACAAAGAGTTGTTGCTACTTGGAACATAGAGTGAAGCACTGACTTGCATTTCTTTCTTCAATTTTCATTATCACATTATCGACCCAAGTTACTATACTACTCATGAGGATGAGAGCAATTCGCTGATAATGTAACCCTAAGAACTTTTCATGTGAACTCTTCCGTACTTTATAATGGATTGTGTTGGAATAGTTCCGAACAGTTGTACGAACAGAAGTTGTGCATATTGCATGGGAATCTGCAATTTACACTAGAACCGAAAAAATGAAGTACGTTTTGATTGCATGCTGATTCACAACTCGCTTTGCGAAAGATTGTATTGAACGAAAAACTCACTGCTCGCAATGTCGCAATGCTATAGCGTTAAGAAAGAAATAAAGCTTGAGCTTCGAAGGGAGGAGAACATTATAGAGAAGGTGCTAATAGGAATTTAGAGTAGATATCAAATATGCATAATATACCGACGCCAATGCCAGTTAGAATGTTAGAAATACCATACAATCACCCAAGCAAAAGGAAAACGTGGCTACACAGAAATATTCGGCTCGATACGTTTTTTATCCTTCCTTTTAGCTTCCCTCCCGCAGTCTTTTGTAAGTCTTCAGATTTTCGGCAAAGTCTTCTCCAATGACGATCGAAGATGTGTATGTGTGAAATGTGAGCCAACTAGGCCAGTGGGAAACGTAATAAATTCTACATACTTTTTCGATCTACCACCATCCATTCTAGTTACTATAGATGAGCTGAGGAGCTGGGTAGAGTGCATTTCGCATAATACTTTTCTTGAACTTGCAAGCAAGTTCTCCTGTTATAAATTATGGAGTGAAGCATGTTTTTTTTAAAAATCGTAACAAGGTTAGAGGGGTTACTGGATTTAAAGTTTTATAAGCCCATCGACCGGTGCGAATCGCGCAGATCTACATCTACAACTGAAAAATTGTGACTTTTAAGGTTTTATACTGCATGGTTTTTATCCAGACATTTCTCCGGTACGTCAAATGTATTACAACTTCGCTTATATTTTGTATTACAGTGTTTCCATTCACCATTCGAGCTGGTGAAAGTTACTCACCGTCATGGGATGGAAAACGATAGTCTCATTCAGCTCAAACTTTCATAGGAAGTAAATATGTATCTTATGAGAAAGCAGAATAGAATGTTTACAATACAGATATTTCGGTGTATAGTGTTTTGGCAGGCAGACTGCCATTTTCGGTGAAAACAACAAGGGAAAGGAAATGTAAGTGATTTATATACTCTTTTCCTCCCTTGTGACTTCTTTAAAAAGATGCAATGCAAGGCACGACTTTACCAGAGAGCTACCAGAGTGCTGTTTGTGTTAGTTGGGTTATGCAACTCTAGGATTTTTGGTTGCAGAAAGTTAGAATGATGTCAGAGTCACATGTACTGCAACGTTAAATGTGCATACCAGAAGGCTCCATTTCACTATACTGCAAATGACTTTTACTGTGCCGGTACTTCCCCTTTACTTCCGTGTAGCTTTACCCAATGGTAGTACTTCAAAAAGGTTATACCAAAAAGTGTGGACTTGCAACAAACTACGTAAGATGAAAGAAGATATATCATTAAAATATGTGTGCCATGTTTAGAAAACTTTTAAGCTGATACTAAAAGTATACTGAAAGCGAAAAGTATTTATCTAACACGTTAATTGGTTACCTACAATATTCAAAACGAGATTACTATCTTCGCAGCCTGAAAATTTATAAAGTACTATTACATAATGGATGGTAATTGCAACGAGTTATAGAAAGTGTAAAATTTACTATAATCACATCATGGGATTCGGAATCTGCAGATAATTTCCAGTTGGTGTATGTATTTCCAATGCCAAAACTGTGTATATGACGATGTTATGCAATGGATTACTTATGTAAAGGTAACGTGAAATCGAATGATGCACGCTTTGATGTTCAATGTTGATTTTGCTACTTTAGGTTTTGTGTCAGCCATGTGTGCATAATAATAATAGCGGATTACGTAATTCGCAACTAAAAGTCGCAGAGCTTTTTGGAAGATGCACTTTGATCTATGCATGTAGTGTCAATAGTTTTAATGAACCAAGAACGAATAGGAAGTAGATATAAGGTAACACGAAACACCTTTGCATGACGTAATATAATACGCAACCTTCTTTTAGAAATTTATGTTTGTTTTTGTCTGCTCTGTATGATTATACTTCAATCATTGGACACATAGTGTTGAAATGAAATGAACCATACATAATGTCCTAATATTAATCTTGAGCTGATCAATTCATACATTACACATTCAAAAATATTCATCCCCACGACCGAGCTTGAGTATTATAATGCAAATATACAATCTTAAAGTAGCGTTCCAAATTAAGCACGGAAAATTGAATCTCTAAAAAATTTGAATTGTTTATGGAATACAAACAAGCGAAGGTTTGTACAACAGCTTATGTTGAATGGGTTTCCCTTACGATTAGCTCAGCGTTTATTCGAGGGTTTGGAATTTAATTGTACATTACATGCTTCTCAAGCAAAAAAGTTATAGCTCCATGATTGTATCATTCTGAGAGAACTAGTTTTTAGAGAATGATATTTTAGAAACCGATGTTACACCATGTTCTTTTACAGATCTCATGAGAAATTACAAATACAGAAGATTCCAACTTATTATATGGCTCACAAGCTGAATTAGTGTAATAAATATTATATGGGACTTATCATGCACTATGCACTAGTTCATATCATATCCATTCATTCATCCAAGTTAATGAATTATGCATAAACAGCTGGAGTGTAAAGAACAAGATTCGTTCCGGTTATGAGGAACAAGAAGCATACTTATCATTTGCAGCAATACAACTTGCAACTACGCACTTAAATTAATGACAAAATAATCTCCAAAGAATTTTCCATTCAGAAAACCCCGTTCATTATGAGAAAAGGCAGCTGACATTCATTTAATGAATACTTTACTGGATTCGAGTTGTAAATCTCCACAAAATTGAATCAATAACTTGAATTCAACTTTAAAGTTTTAATTTTGTATCAAAGACTATAAAGACATTCAATATGTATCATGCGGATTACACACGAGTAACAACATAAATGTTGAATTGAAAGTATATATTCACGTACGTATATTAGTCTAGATGGTATTATTTTCTCGTGTCGATCTACGTGTAATGACGAGTAGTTACATTAGATATCAAAATCGGAGCAGTTAAAGTTACAGTTTTGCTTCAAAGTGATGAAATAACATGTTATTAGATAAACTAGTTGTAATACGATATACGATAAATAAAAAATCATCTGTATCACTCACATACATACATTTTCATATCGTTAGTACGGTTGTAAGCATTATATTTGTGAGAATACTTTTGAAATCAATGAACCCAAAAAATGAAGCATCTAGTTCCATATTAGGTGAGTAAGACACGGGAGACGAATAAGAGAATGCTGTGCATTTAATTTGAGGCTATGTTTTTGTTTGCGTCTGTCGGGAATTATGTTGCCTAATTCCCCAACTGTGAAGTTTCATTATTGATATGCACAAAATGCACATAATACTACTCAACTGTTATGCCTGAAAGCTGATATATGATGATATGTGACGCAAGAGATGCTAGAAACTCATCCCGAGTTATA
>JAQGAP010002290.1:0-15674 GCA_034697805.1 Orchesella bifasciata | reverse complement strand
CATACACACACACACACATGGACAGAGGGACAGAAATACCAAAACGATTAACTACCAACAAGTTGCTAGTTAATAAAGAGAATTAATTTTTCCTTACTGAAATTCAATTAGTGAAACAGAATAATTATGCAAAGCACTTTTATATTTATACCCAAATCACAGATTAAGCTAATATCCAATAATATTTTATCGATGCAAAACATGCATGTCTAATAAACTATTGACGCAAACTTGTGATGGTATAAAAAGGGTATACTTTACCTACTGAAAAAATTATAGCTCAATAACAACTTGATCTACTTTCATCAAGCTAGATCGGTTCGTCTTTTGCAACTAAAATTCCGACGTTTATCATCTTATCAGGTAAGGTTTTCCCAGTGTCTGAAAACGTTTTAATATATCTATTAAAAACAGCTTCAGATTTTCTTCCAACCTTTTAGATCTTTTTCACCAAGTTTTACAAACATGAAGTCGTCGAAGCTTACCATTCTTATTCTCGCAACCTTTTGCGCCCTTTGGTTAGGATTGATGATAGAGGAGACTTCTGCTGCCCCACAAATCAACTGGGGTCAAGTGAGCTGGACCTGTACCATTTCTTGCACTGCGTGGAATGCCTGTTTTGTCCGAAATGGCTTTAACAGGGATCGTTGTCCACCATACCCAAACAACTGTGATTGCAGTCAGTTCGCCGGATAGTAGCTGTTTGCTGTCTATCCATTTCTTTCACCTGTGAAGAAATAAATCTGATGTACCTTAAGTTCTATTCTCTGTTGAATTTTAAGGAATTTGCTTAATTAATTGGGGTTTACAGTTTAGTAGAATTATTCTATAATGAACAGCATCATCTGTCATATTGTATCGTTTATGTATATCTAGTAACGGTTTTCCTGTCCAGATTAAATCGTTACAAAGAAACCACCGGTTGATGCAGTGCAGTACATCCGAGCTAACTCGCAAAGACGCATATTAACTTCATCGTATTCGACTGTTTTTAATTTCCCCGAAAAACTACTTAATATTCATTATATTAAGAACCATTGCAATCTTTTTTTACCCACATACCATCACTTTTGCTGCTTGTTAAAGGATGAATTTTCTATCGTTCTACGATGAGATGTGCGTACACAAGGTACATGATGTAAATGGATGCTTGTTAAGTTCAATGGTTTTGAATTTCACAGTATACTGTAATTTAATATTCAATGCACAACAGTCAATGTAAAATCCAGTCTGGACTCAGTAACCGCAAGAATTGCAGATGTGAGATGGAATAATGCATAATATATTAAATAATGGTTTAAAATTTCAATAGAATAATGTTTGGGTTAAGTATTATTACAATTTTAAACGCATTCATTATGTTCGTAATTGTCCATTTATTTCAACAGAGACGAGTCTTTACCTGATAAAACTTGCGAATTGCATTTATTACAAGCTACCTATGGATTACATGTATGTGCATTGTCTACGACACACATTTCATTTAGCTTTTGAGTCAACCTTTTGCGCCTATCGGAAATTAATGCTGGTAGAGGAAACTTCATCCGTACCACCAATCAATTGGGCCAAATGAGTTGAACTTGCACCGTTTCTTACATGCTACAGTTTTATTGTTACTTTTATCGGATCGGGAAAATATTTAACTGATTTGTCATTTGAACAAAAAAGAATTATTATTTCATAAGTTCAGCGTCTAGTCTTGCATTAGTAGAACTAGAAATTTATTTAAAATTTGATAGGTAGAAATGAACGGCACTGTACTGAAACGGAATTAAGAATCGATATTGCTCCATTCAAATAACTGCTAATTATCAGTCAAAGTGCCCAGATTACCAAAGATTCCCTGGAGTTGGAACTGTAACAGAAAAGTGACCATCGACATAACTCCTACCTATTACGCAGCATGCAAGCTCAATTTTATTTGGAGAACAATGACAAGTATTATCGTACACAATGACCGTAATTATGAATAATTCATGCGTACATAGAGACTTGACATCCTATTTTGAATTCTTATTTATGCGCACACACATCCGTTTCCTGAATATCAGCTAGTGGACTGATCATGGATTGGCAATAAGTTGCTGGGACATTAGACAAATTCACGTGCATGCACCAGACAACAAACATTTCTGCATGTTTTGTAGAATAAAGCTTTGACGCGTGTAACATTTTTGGTATAAAAGCATTGACTTGAAGTTCATTAACAATCAAAGTCTCCTAAAGAGTTCATCATTTCTTTCAGTGCTTATCGGTAGCCCTTGCATGGTAATGTTCCAAGAGTTTGAGAAGCCCTTTTTCTTAGTTTATAGGTATTTCCCAAGTATTAACTTTTTCATTGTCTTTCAGATAATTTTTTCCGATTTAACTCTGCACTGGTTTAGTCAAACATGAAGCTGACGAAAACTGCTATTGTTTTTGCAATCTTTTGTATCATTGCATTGTCGATGATGGTAGAAGAGACATCCGCCGATCCTCAAATAAACTGGAGTCAAGTCAGCTGGACATGCACAATTTCTTGCTCTGTTTGGAACGCCTGTTACATTCGGAATGGCTTCAGACCAGATCGTTGCCCCCCTCCCCCAAGTGGATGCCGATGCAGCGGATTTGCCGGATAGACAACTAGTTGTTTTAATAATTTAATGTAGCATGTATTCATGTCAAGTTAAAATAGAACTCCAGAATGAATCCGGTCATTAAATAAACATGTTATGTAGCAAATTCAAGTGCTTAAATTTCTGTGCATATTTATTGCTGCTTAATAATTTGATAAAGACAAGGTTTAGTCAATTGTTACAATAGATAAAATAAGTCGCTGTTACCGAGTTGTGTTTGTGTAAAAGAATCTAATTGAAGTGCCTGAATCATCCGTACTTAACCATGTTATTTACATGCAAAGACGGAGGTAGAAGTTATGAATAACAATCTTGTAGAATTGTTTCATCATCACAATACAGACAACAAATAAAGTAGTTACCGATGTTAATGAATAATAGACTCATTTCATTATCATATTCCAGGCATTTCCAATGCAAAAATCACTGCACATTCACATACTATAACCTGTCGCATCAAATCGCTTAATTTTGGAAGTAATAAGGTCAAAGTGCATTGGAAGCAACAAGGAAAGCTATACCAAGCATCACCGTAATATGCAGTCTACTGCCAACAGCCAGTGACACCAGAATGAACGTGATAATTAATTAGATATGCGGGTCAACAAGCTAACAACTTTGAGACTCGTCTGCTCTGAGTTATCAAGTATGAACAGCGACAGAAAAAATTCTTCCCATTAGCAGTCCAAGTTCTTCCTTGCTGAACCTCGTTTTTAACACAATCTGGTTCACCACTACAAATGTTTTGGTATAAATCATTAAACTTATCGTTCCCAACACTGTGAAATCAATCAAATCGAATTTTGATAACTGTGGTCAACGGTTGTACTCCGCTTTTGAATAAAGAGTTCATGCAAATACAGTAAATCTTGAGTTGTTGACTTTATTTTGCTGAAAAGGAAACACTGAATTCGTATTAATTTAATATATTTAATGTTAACAAGGTTGTGTCGTTTTACAATTTGATTTCTCGGCATCTCAAAACTTACACCAGACATTTGTAATGATGGATAAAAAGATTATTACAAAAATATGTTCTTCTTGACCTGAAGGCCATGTCCATCAATGTAAATGTTAATTACAAACCAGCTTATTTTTTTCAGTCAAAATGCAAATAACAACCAGTCAACTCCCATTTCTTGGAATCGAGAGTGTCTTTAGCCGGAATCTGTGATATTTCACTGAAATTTTTTTGAAAGCAAACAAGGCTGTGCCAGTTTCTTAACATATTTATCATAATATTTACTTTCGCCATTAAAGTAGCCTATTTGTTTTGACCGCTGCAGTTACTGTATAAAAGCTGAAGAAATGTTCCAACGATCCATAGTCGAGTCCCGACACCCAATCACTATACACTTCAGTAAAACTCAAAGAAATTGAATTTTTTCTCTTGGTAAACAAAATTTGAAATTTTAATGTGAGTTCAACTTTTGGAAATCATGTTTATTAAGTGAGATAAATACTTCTAAATTTCCAGGTTTGAAGCAGCTAAAGAAAACAAACATGAAGACAACAGCCATCGTCTTAATTGTGGCAGTCGTCAGTTCCATTTGGCTGGGAGTGATGGTGGATGAAACATCTGCTGGATTTCTTGGAATCAACTGGAGAGATGTGAGCTGGACATGT
Organism: Orchesella bifasciata; assembly: GCA_034697805.1. Taxonomy (NCBI): domain Eukaryota; kingdom Metazoa; phylum Arthropoda; class Collembola; order Entomobryomorpha; family Orchesellidae; genus Orchesella; species Orchesella bifasciata. Next base: position 11,433 of record JAQGAP010002290.1, on the reverse strand, counting down.
ACCCTATCTTGCGCTGCTTGGAATGCATGCTTCTACCGGAACGGGTTCAACATGGGTAATTGTCCTCCGTACCCTAGCAGGTGTGACTGCAGTCAATTTGCGCGCTGAACACTACTTTAGTGTAAAGGTAATATTTAAAAACACTTTTATTGCTATTCGGATGTAAAGTATCAATGATCACAATCAGCCGGTCGTCTTAAAGTTTTGTAAGAACTATCATGTCATTGTGTAAAATTTCTGGTTTTTTGTAAGATATTGTAAAAAAATAAGTTAAGTAAAATTATAAAAACACAAGTGTATTATTGTATACCAAACCGACGATTTGTAATTAAAATGTAGAATTTGCAATTGATTACCTATCGCAATATAATATGGCATGACAAGAGAACCTTTGTATTGTTTAAATACGCCAAAGCGTGGAAATTTTAGACATCCTGAAAGCCGTTGTGAATATTTTTGAACTTGCAAACAATATGTAGCACTATAGATTAGAGAGTGATTTGGGCTGTACTGTAATAGATAAACGCAAAAATATATACTGAAAAGTAAATTCGAGATGAGATGCAGTTTATTTAGATGCAGCTGACATAGGAAATGATACAAGTGTCCAAAATGATTTGTTTTGTTTTGCATGCATAGAGTTAAATTTTAGTTAAATTTTGGTACATGTCAAACTGTTTACTGAATGAAATTAAGGCAAGCTCCTTTCAGCGATTGGTCTCAACTTTAAAAAATAAACCGAGCTCTGTTATTGAATTTCTGTGTACAGTACATCCCATTTATTTTTCAAAGATAAAGTAGCCAAGCTCGTATTGTAAAATAAGAGCAGCTTTGTTTATTGTTCATGATCACATCAGTAGCTCCTCAAAAGGCTAAATTGGGGCGACGCGAAACAGTGTCAAATGCTTTCGTAGTCAAATGAATTTCAACAAAGTAAAGAGAGGACATGGAAATGTAAACCATGTCACTGCAAACAGCACCCAAGTGTTGCGGCGACCTCCTATTTTAATTTTGAGGGTTTGGCGAAGGCTTTGCTGAACAATGATACTTTCATGAAGAACTTAAATCCAGTTCCATTTTTGCAAGTTCCAAAACCCGAGAGTTTCACCACTTTTCCTTTTTCGCAAGTTGAAGATTGGGATTCCAGTAGCAAGCAGACAAGTGTAGACGATTGCAATATACCATTCAGTAACGGAAAATGATTCGCCAGCACGAGAAAATTGACTGCGAGTGACGTAAACCCCTCTGTTGCTTAAGTACATCCTGGTGAAGCCCATTTTGGGTAGAATATATGGGAATGGATTCAGGTCGATGATTAGGTTAGGTTAACTAGGTTAGGTGCATTAATTTATTGTTGAGAAAAGTAGAGATTAGCAAACACATCCGTATCCGCATGAGCTTTCATTGCATCTTATGAAACGCCTCCTATTTCAACGACTCTTCCTTGTTCGTAAACCCAAACAATATTGGATTCAAAAGAAGATAGTATGCCAAACAATAACATCGCTAGCACCAATCTTATCTGTTATCGCAATCTATTGTTATGCAAATGCGATGCGATAATGATAACATTTTTTATTCGACTAAAAAGCATATTAGACCTCACCATGCCCTGGTCCCAACCCTTCCTCAATTCAGCTAAATCATATTTATCAGCGAAGTGTGGAGCTCTAGTGCTCGCTCAGAAGCCAGAAAGCAAGTCAAATTTTTAAATTATGTATCCTTCTTCAACAAATCTATCTCTAACAACTTTATATTCGTAATAACTATCTAGGAGCAGCACGGGATGATGAAGAGAGTAACTTTTTTAGGAATAAGATATTGAATGTTATCGAAATCCTTACTTTTCAAAAAGCTGTTACACGAACATTTATTTTTATTAAATTACAACTTACAGCCATGCTTATATTTACTACAAGAATAGCTAAAAACGAATGGCCTGGTAAGGTGAGATCCTGATCTTACGGTAATTACAATTCATCAGTGATAATCAGAGAAGTCCACTTCAAATGATGCGAATGAAGCTCGGTCTATTTATGGGCGACATAAAGGTCAGCCAGAACACCAGAATCTGCAAGAGGTTTTAACGCGTCCTGGAAAGACTTCATCTTCAACAGCTTCTCTTTGTTCCTACAAAATACAAGTGAGCAATAACATATCACTCTCCAGGGCATTCTAAATTTGGCTATCCTCATGATATTTCTAAAGTTGATTACAAGTTAATGAAATCCATAGCCCGTGACTTCAACGTAGGTGCATTATGGGTCTGAGCCAGAATCAAGATTTCCGCAGCGTTTTCCACGCTGAGCTTCTCAGTCATCACGAACTCACAATCCGCTTTTAATCCGGTCAAGTCGTACTTCTCAGCAATCTGGAGAAGCTCGGAAGCTCGATCAGTCTTGCAATTACTTAGTTTCCCCGGTGTACAGGTACTCGAGCATCCCCTCCACTACTTCATCGTCGAAGTCAGTGATTTGCACCACGTTCACCTGCTTCTCAAGCATGTCGTTGTTGAACATCGCTGCAAAAACGGGGCTTCGGGCTGGTAAACCAATATTCAAAGAAGTTAGTCAAAATAAGTGACTAAAAACAACTTGAAATTAATCATTCCTCCGTTCAAAATCAACTTACCCATGAGAATCGCTTTGTGAGCCTTGAAACTGGTTTTGCTCCCTGAGATGGTAACATCGGTGCCTATTGATTCCTTGAAGAGTTTTCCCAGGTCCTTTGCAAGTCCACCGTTGGAAACTTTGACCCGTTCCTCATTTGAGGGGCTGCATTTAGCCCCACCGCCGTTTTTCAAGGTCAGCTTTGCTCCTCCAAAAATCCACATTTTACAGAGAATCTTTACTGCACCATCCACCACCAACTTTGATCTTGGATTCAGAAGTTCCGTAGATTTACAAAACTTTGTGTATCCACACTGGTTGTTAGGCTTGCTGAACTTCTTGATTTTTGTTCCGAGGCCCCCTGTAAGACAGTATTCAACGTGCTTAATTCATTTGGAAATTAAAATGATATAGGCAAAATAGTCAAGAACCCACCGTTTTCAATGACAGGTCGTCCGTCGGCGTTCAAAATGGCCAATTGGAAATTAGTTTTGACCATTTTCTCCGAGTTTCCGTTGTCGATTAGCACCACAAAAAGCGAAATGTAATCATCATCCTCCTCTTACGAGGATACAGCTTCAGCCGCCTGTAATTAATTAGATCGGTTTGGACTGAAAAACGTTCACTCTAATGTGATGTACAGTAATCATTGAATATAATTTAATACCAGCTGAAGTTGTTCTTCGGACCTCCGCGGAAGACTGGGGATTTAACTTTGCCTAACTCGATCACAGTTGTGTAGTTGTTGATTGTCCACAAAAACGAGAACACATCCTGGACAACCTGCAAAAAATATTCTTATTATAACCGTATTTAGTTCCACAATCACCTTAACTTTTGAAATATCCTCCAGTTTTAGTTTAAGACACGTACATCCGTTTCACCCAAGGAGTTCACACTCTCCGGTCCGTAGTTCAAACAGTTTCGTTTCGCAGGTCGACTTGCCATCTTGGTTCAGCTTGTTAGTTATTGTAAAATACGGAAAACAATAACTCGTCACCTCAACTTGTGTATTTTTAACAGTTAAATTTATAACTCAACTATGGACGATTGTCGTTTCTGACTATTTATTACTACGTTCACAACTAACACAAATTGTACTACTAATCAACTTTATTGACGGACAATCCACAGAAATCTCTGCCAAATATTTAATTCTTCAATTATCGCTTCTCACACTATCCCAATCTGATCTACTCTCTCCTCCTCAGACGATTGACTTACTCAAGTCCAGACTGGAATACAAAATGAACGAGAAAAGTGACAATGGAAAAGGGAATGTACATAATGGACGAAATATGCATATGCATGATATACATAAACTTTCCTTGTGACAAAATTTGATTGCTATTCTTATTCATCCGTTTTGTTGAGAATTCATGTAGTTTAGCTGTCAGAGAAATGTCCGTACTTAAATCGCTTTGTTTGTAAACGTTTCTTTGTTGCATGGAGTGGTTAATGCAAATGCATGTATTTTTTGTTATTTTGTACTTAACATAATTCTAAACTTGACTTGAGTCAGTCATTGGTGTGAAAAGTGATAATTGCAGAAATAATTGTTAGGAAGAGATTTTGGTGGACTATTTTTAAGTTTAATTTAGGGTTGTTCATCAATAAAGTTAATTAGTATAGTAATTTAGAGTTTTTTAGGCAATTTGTCTATACTAACTAATACTTAGTTAGAATTAGAAACGACAGTCGTCCATTGCTGACTTTTGTTTATTTTCAACAGTTGAATTGATGGTTGCATGTGATTGTGGGTTGTTGTTTCTCCACATTTTACAACGGTTTCGTATTAACTGTCAATCAATCCACATATATTTGTGTATTAATAAAGGTGACAGATAATCGGCTTAACGGACAAAGGGAAGCAACATGGCAAGTAGTCCTGCGAAACGCAACTGTTTAGGTTACGAACCAGAGAGTGTGACTTCCATGGGTAAAACTGATGTGCGTGTTGTAAACTACAGAAGATTTCAAAAAACATAATGTGTTCGTCATTTTAAATACGGCAATAATAATACTGAGGACAACGTTTCTGCAGGTTGAGCAGGATGTTTTCTCGTTTTTGTGGACAATCAACAACTATTCAACGCTGATTAAGTTAGGAGCAGTGCGATCTCCAATCTTCCACGGAGGTCCGAAGAACAACTATGCCTGGTATTAAATTAAATTCAAATGATAAATGTGCGTATGAGTTAGTGTTGTTAGAATGAATATTTTTTAGTCCCAATTACTAAAATTTATTTCAGGCAACTGGAAGTGAGACGAAATGAAGAGGATGGGGAATATATTTCCCTTTATTTGGAACTAACCAATAGCGGAAATGAAGATAGAGAGGTGAAAGCTAGTTTTCAATTCGCGATTTTGAACAGTGATGGAAGACTTGTAAACGAGCACGGTTGGTTATTAAATATTTGTATGGCTGAATTTGATTAATGGTTTCATTTCAATTTCCAAATGAATATTTTGTACAGGGGGCCTGGAAAAAAGTATTAGAGTGTTCAAGAAGCCTAGCAATATGTGGGGATTCAGAAAGGGTTACAAATCTGCGGATCTACTTAATCCACAATCAAATTTGGTGGTGGATGGCGCAGTAAAGATCCTCTGTAAAATCTGGATTTTCGGCGAAACAAAGCAGACCCTGAGACACGGCACCGGTGCTAAATGCAACCCTTCACACGAGGAAAGGATCAGAGTTTCCAAGGACGGAATAGTAAACGACCTGGGTAAACTCTTCAGGGATTCAATTGGCACTGACATTACCATCTCGTGCAAAGAAGCGAATTTCAAGGCTCACAAATTGATTCTCAGTGGTAAGTTTATGTTGAGCCGACGAAGAATTATTTTTAAAGTAATTTTTACTCATTAATTTGCAATTTATTTAATTATTCTTATTCGAATATTTTTTAACAGCTCGAAGCCCCGTATTTGCTGCCATGTTCAATGTGGATATGCTCGAGAGTCGTGGGAGATGCGTTCAAATATCAGATTTTGAGGATGACGTTGTGAAAGGAATGTTGGAGTACCTCTACACTGGCGAAACTGAGTGTATGGGTGGGAAAGCTCGAGAACTCCTCAGAATTGCGGAGAAGTACGACTTGAGTGGATTAAAAACGGATTGTGAGTGCGAGCTGGGCGATAAACTCAACTTGGAAAACGTTGGAGACATCTTGGTTCTTGCTGAGACAAACAATGCTCCTGACTTGAAGAGCCGAGCTATCAATTTTATAAGATGGTAACTAATCTTGTAATACCACGAGCATGGTCATTAATGACAAAGTTTTGTAGTTTATTATAACTGACAATTATGTTGATATGTGTTTTGTAGGAACAAAGAAACCCTGTTGAAGACGAAGTCTTTCCAGGATGCAGTCAGACGTGTGGATGCTGGAACTCTTGCTGACATTCTCCTCTTCCAAGCAGAACCTTCCCATGACTTGACGTGAGCTTCTCTGATGATCACTAATGAATTGTATTTTGTAGCCTAAGATCTCATGTCGTTGGGATATTCTTATTTTATTTTATTTTGGGGTTTCTTATAAGAAGGTATGAAATGTAGACTGTATAGTGTGCAAAGTTGTAATAATAAAAATTAACTGTTTCTGAACGGGCTTTGAAAAATAGCAATTTCAATAACATCATCACATTCATATCAGTATCATATTTGGGCAAAATACAATTAATAAGTTACGTAGTTAGTTATCTTAAGTAATCAGGTTAGTTTCATTCACTCAGCTTTTGGTTGTAAAAATCTCCGTTCAGATGCCTTCGTAAGTTACGAGTTTGTGTGGAATGAAGGAGAAAGTTGGCAACCGGCTATTCCAAATGGTGCCCTTCAGAGATTCAGAAGATGAGTGGATCATGATTTACATGATGTGTAAGAACAAATTACAAAAAATTTAGGAAGGATATTTAATGAATCAATTGGAACTGATCTGATGTCACCATCTCCACTAGCAATTCTTCCTTCAAAAAGGCTTCTGAAAGAGCACGAGAGCTTCTACACATCCCTGATGAACATGATTTAGCTGCATTGAGGAGACATTGGAGTTCGTAATGGCTAACTACATTGTCAACAGTAACGCAGAAGACCCGTAATTACGACCTACCACTCATTTAATAAATATGCTCTGTTGTAAGATTTTTGATAGAATTGAACTTTTTCATGTAATTCAACTTCAAATTTTAGTTAATTAATGCCAAATTAAACGATGGAAAGGAGTCAGATGCAATGACGCAGTTGAAATCGTCACGCGTTACACATTGTGCATTTTGACACAATTACAATTGGCAATATTTACCGACGCAGTCAAGTCTCAATACATTATCCACAGCCTTGCGTTCGTTCCACTTGCAGATTTAATTCATCATCAAACTTCAAGTGCAATGACGATTATGACTGTTGAATTAGCATTAAGCAGTGTTTATGCTTGCGTATATGTAATTTGGAAATGTTGACTTAATACAGCCTTATCTCAATCAAAACTTTACGTAGGAAGGAGGATTTTATCTTGTATTGTCCTATGACGCGGTATCATCATGATTTGTATTTCACATTCGGCAGATAAGTATATACTTATCTGCCGAATTTATATATATAAATACCATCCTGGAAAGCTGAAAAAGTATCAGTCAAGTTTGCAAACTCGCAAGTAACAGAGCAATTGGTTACGAGTCAAGCCTTTCAATAATTTTCAAATACAATTTTAATTATTTCACTATTAGCTGAAGTCAACCATGGTGTTTTTATTTGACCCCGATGTGACCTTTGACCTCAATTGAGAGAAAACTGCGAAATGTTCAGAAATGAATGTTAGTGCCTAGATAAATCGGTTTTAACCAGTTTTAAGGTCAGAGGTCATGTGACCTTTAGTTTTTTAAGCGTAAGGCATAGCATGTGCTATATTAATAGAAATCTAAGCACTGGGGGAAGCCAATCGTGGTACTTGTATGTGACTCCGAAGGGGCCTTTGACATCAATTAGGGGCAAAGTGCGAAATGTTGAGAAACGTTGTTTTAAACAGTTTTAAGGTCAAATGTCGTCTCGTGTTAAGTTGCAAGTTGTCTACATTCCTGTTTGCCAGGTTTATTTATTACTTATGTTAATTTAAAGCATTTTCCATGTCCATCTGTCTACTGTACTTTTGCGACTTTCCACCACAATCTAAAAATTTGAACACGAGTAAATGAATTATTGAAAGGTAATTGGAACTGTAAACTGATCCATCAAAACGATTAAGTATGTTGTATTTTAAACTTGAATTCATTCAATATGTCCCCAAATCTTGAGCATTGGATAGTTGCATTCATGAGTTGAACTTCCGAAACTGGGACAAACTCATTTATTATGCACGTTAATATTTACGGGTTGCTGAAGCGTTGATGATCCCTTTTGGAGTTCTGCTCGCGACGAGTGGCCTGCATTTGCCGACTTAACAACTAGTTATACTTGCTGGAACGCATTCTATTAACCAGGACGAGTTGGAAGTTCCCATGAATGAATCCAACAAGGACGATTTTAACGCCTTTACCACCAATGTATGCATGGTTTGCAATTTACATCAATCAGAAATCAGTTCCTGACAATGCTATTGAGTAGTTTATGTACTCTGACTACATATAAATCCAGTTTTTTGGTGCTCTGCTTCCTTCCTCTTTCCAAAGGCATGAAGAGTAATGGAAGATTTGGGTTGGGTACAGTCTCCGCCTAGCTTTCTGACAATGTGTGAGCCAAGTTTCCAAGCTTTCGTTGCCAACGAGAAATCTTACTTTCATAAGAAAGGTAGGAGCAATATGACTGTTGCAAAAATTTTTTTTAACTAACTGAACTAAAAGAGTTCAACAAAAATAAGTCTCATCTTGGATTTCAGATGAACTGAAATACAGATAGTGACTACGACCTTTCTGGATTTTTAACAAGAATTAAACGCTAGCAAGCCAATTTTTAATTGGCAAATTACAAATAAATCAATGCATTTTTTGGTAAAATGGTAGAACTGGGAAGGAATATTGAAGCATTGCATTACATTGCTTTCACTCACCTGCCTGTTACGTAAGCCAACGTAAGAAGGTTTTTTTTGTCGGCTGCCTGCCGACTATCAACCTATCATGCAATTCACAATGGTTTTCAAATGTGTATTTCATTTTGTCACGCAGAGTAAAAGCTTCTCGGTTCTCTGCTTGCTTTCTCCAACAAAAGCATGTAAAGTAAATGTAAGATTTTGGTGAAGTACAATCCCCGCATTTCTCGGTGGCATTAAGTGTGCTCGGTTTCCAACTTTTGGTCGCTAGTGAGTAAAAGCTAGTGAGCTTTGGTTGCGAGTAGGACTCGTCAGCAATATGTTGTTTTTTTAAATTCAGAAACGAATCTAAAAATTCGAAACAAAACGTTTTATTAATGTCGTTTAAAACGAACAAATCTAAATCGAGGAACTACTGAACTCCTTTCTGGCTTTTTATCTTTTTAGTTGGGAAAGAAAACATATTCAAAACAAGTGAACTTGGGTCATCTCAAAAGAAACCTGAGACTGGAATCAGAACCGAGAGGAAAATTTGTATTACATTGTAATTATTTGCTTTTACTAGTGAAGGGATGATGGGATTCAATCGTGCTAACTTTACAAGGGACAAGGCAAGTGAAAAAACGTTGATGATGGTGATGGCTCACCAGAAATATGAATGGTTTGAAACAGAAGAATGCAAACGGTTTCCTGAAATTGAAATTAAATAAGCCATTTGTAAACATATGTTGTAACAAAAAAATTGTTGAAGTAATTCGTAAGCTGCTCCCAACTGCAATTGTCCAAAACTACGTCATCTGTTTTGTTTAAAAAATTCACAAGCTTCCTTACAACTGTTTACTCTTACTTTACATGAGCTGCTAGTATCTATATACTGCTGAAGTTGTTTCTTTACTTTTACTTTCACCAAGTTGTAGAAATGCCGGTGGATATCTTCGTTTGTTTGTTAGCCAGAAAAGAAATTGATGTGATTTCAGATTGCTTTCTTGTATCACTTAGGAAGGGTCTAAATCTATATCACTGCATAGATGACTGGTTTCAGCTAACTTCGTTGTTGTTGAGCAAAAAAGCTAGTGAAGAAATATAAAATCGGTTTCCGTTATTAGCTCGCTATTTTCACTTTTCCGTACTATTTTTTATTTACTGCATTGGATAGGTGGTTTTCTAATGAATGAAAAATACACGAATTGCTGTCTTAAACCATGAAAAGTTTTTCGTTCACCTATTTCTAAATTTGCTTGATCTAATATATATAATAATATTATAAATTTAATATTTTCACTTCAAACGGAAACTTTTTACCTTTTATCTACATTTACACGAGCTCACAGGATCACATTTTGGGTGCAGAAGTCTTCAAGTGTGAAATGTATGAAATTTATTTAGAAATGAGAAGAAACTTTTCACTGTGTGAATGAGACCTTTTATTTGGAATTGCATCCATTGTTATCAATATCGACTCTTTACGCTTTTCCCGGCTGCATCATTTGCCTACAGGTAACGTTGGCCAGGCTATAGATTCTAGAGTTAGACTTCTCCGCATAGCTGGCGTAAATTTGGGTGCTTGGTTCCAATTTTAACCACGCTTTAAAGGGTAAGCTATCAGTAATTGTCACAAATCCGGAATAACCTCCCATTTATCCCATTAAACCTCTTTTAATTTAGCGCTTTATCAGTTATATTATTAGTTTCCATTTATAAGTCCATTTTCCAAACCAAATGAAACAGACTTTTTATTCGTTGGAATTTAAAGAAGTGAAAATATCCCAAGCGAAACAAATTTTTCATCATACACCAGACCAGTATTCAAACCATTAACTCACCTTTACCGTCTGCCTCAAGTGCCTACTTGTTCAATACAAGCATTAGAAATTGCTTCACCACGTCCTTCCAGAGCTAGGCTTCTCTTTGTTTGGTTGAGCTGTCAGTAGATATGCAGTCCAGTTGTTGTCTACTTTCACCAAGGTTCATCGTCAGAAACACCGGTTGATTTCTCGCTTCTACTTTCTTCTCATCCACATAGGAAGGCTTTTTGGATAGCATTTGCACTTACTTTTAGAGCTGCGCTTTTCTTCTTTGTTTGCAAAAAAACTGCCACCAGTATCAAAGCTTTCAACTTGTTTCCTGACTCTGACTTCCCCAACGCCAAGATCGCCGGTAGATTTCTCCGTTTGTGTCCTAGCCAGAAAAGGAGTTACTTGGTTTTGTGCTTTATTTTTCATACCAAGCAGAAAGATGATTAGCATACCTTTCTGGCATAGCTGTGCTTTTTGTCCAGCAAATGCTTTGAGGAATCTTATGTTTTCGCTGGAGTGTGCAGTTTTTGGATACCAACTGGAATTGCGGATTGATGATCCAACACAACAACAAGTTCAGATATCAGATGTAAATCATATGAATAAAACGAGGGTACCGTGCTAATTGATTGTAATTGAAATTACTGCAGTTGTATTCTTACGAGTTTCTTAAAACTAATTTTGTACACCTTCCAATGATTCCAAAGGCCAAACAATCACTCACAGAGACGATTAATTGGCACATTGAGTAAATTTTTTAGCGGCCCAAGTTGGAAGTAGTTACACAACACTAGTTAATTGGATGCAATTTAGAAAATACAACGGTGTTGATACAACCCTTGCTACAGCTTTAAAACACACTTCCAGAGTTGGGTTCTCTTTGTTTGCTTGAACTGGCAACAGCTAAGCTTTCGAGTCTTTCTTCTACTCAGACTTTTACTAACGCGTTGAAACGCCGGTAGACTTCTCCGTGTGTATGTTAGCCAAAAAACAAGTTCCTAAGTT
>JAQGAP010002289.1:0-15679 GCA_034697805.1 Orchesella bifasciata | reverse complement strand
GTGAATTCCAATCAATATGTTTACGATGAACCGATTAAAATTTTAACTCTATCTGACTGGAAACGGCGTTTATAGGTACGTAATGGGCATCATTAGATTCAATCATTGGGCTTTGTTCATCTCATTTCATTGATATCAATAATTCAATATCAATCGTAATGGTAGTAACATGAACAACGGACGTCGTCTTATCTTACTGCAAAACAACCAATAATGGGTTTAATTCCTTTGATGTGTACGAAATGTGAGTTTTTGTTACAACTAACAATGGTTCGTGGAACCTCTCTTGTTGGCTTAATGGTCATGGATGGATAGTAGCCAAAAGCCAGTAATGTGAATGGACTTGCTAATATTTTGGTTGATGACAGCATTCCTCCCATTAGATAATCATAGATCACGCCATACCACATACATACCATACTGAAATATCCTTCCAGCTAATTTCATTGTTCCATTGTTCACTTCAAAAGCTTACTGAAAGTGCTGTATGTATGATAGTGATATTAATCTGCGTCATGATGTTTCTTTTCTAGTATGATGTGAACGTAAAGTGAAGTTAGCTACTCACTCATTTCATAATTAATTTGTTTTGATGTAGGCCGGATCTCGGGTGGATCCATGTCATTCCATTTCAGGGGCATTGATGTATGTAATGTAACGTAATATATATGTTGCATTTCATACAAACGCAATTGTATGAAAATTGTGTGAAAGCATGCAAAATCACAATATATGATGGCAAGACTTACTTTCAACATCCTTCCTTTTCCACTGAGATACTCCAGTAACGAGCCATTCTTCATGAGCTCAGTAATAATGAAAATAGGCTCCTCCAAAGTGCACACAGCATACAACTGGATAAGTTTCGGATGACGGAGCTTCTTCATGATTTGTGCCTCAGCCAAAAAGTCTTTGGGGTCCATTGTGCCTAAAATCCATGAATAAAAAAAGAAGGAAATAAGAATCTGAGCATCCCATTATATTTTTCCGTGGAAGGAAAAAAAGAATTGTAATTGGATGTGTGCTTTTCTGGCGATGACGTGACAATAGAAATGTCTTCTTCAGTGCGAAGAGAATGTAAAAAAACATGGAATCTCTTTGTATTTCTCCGAGATCCATTTCATCTGAGATACATTATTCATTCATTTCTCACGAAAAAGAATCCCCTTTCCATTATTCCAAGACTTTTGTTCTCTAAAGTAATCTTGACAGTCTAACTCTGTCCTACTTCCGCTTTAATGTTTTTTATGTAAACACAGCAGCAGAGCGAGAGCATCTTTTCGCTTATTCATATCCTCTTGTTCCAGGAAACGGGAAATAAAAGTTTGAGAGAGAAAGGCAAGATTCTTACCCGGTTTCAGGGTTTTAATAGCAACGGGTGTGGTGTTGTTCCACAGGCCTTCCCACACTTCTCCAAACTGGCCATGGCCCAACTTGCGAAGGAACTTGAGGGAAGATCGATCGATCTCCCATTGATCTCTGGTGTTGTGGGAGAGACCTCCGGTCACTGGCTTCTCTACTTGAATACATGGCTTCCTCAGGTTGACACAGAGACCGTCGGCATCTTTGGAGTAGTGCTCCACCAGCTCTTGTAGGGTGCGGAACGTTGTACGTCTGGCGATGAAGAAACCTCCTGCAACATATTTGAATTTTTAATGAAATGTTACACAAGCAAATTGTAGAGCATCTCTTATAAATCATGCAAAAATTGCAAACTAGCATAATCATATGAATCTTTGTCTGTCCTGATCAATTTTTCAGACTGACTGACGTCACCTTGAGTTTCAACTATATATACAACTACAGTACATTCTGATTTTTTTTAGCTATTCGCTTAAGCTAAGACGAAATTTGAATTTCCAATTTACGAAAATGAATACCGTTCACGCTTAGATAACAAAACCTATCTATTTGATATTTCAAAGCGAATCATTATAATGCATGACTGCAGCTTTGTGACTGTGTCAGCTTCACTTTTTTAATGAAATTATTGACACAGTTATATTGGGACCGTCGAAGGTAAAATCAAGCTAATCTGGTTTTTACCACAAGACTGGACTCATTTCTCCTCTTTACCAGAAAAAATGTATGTTTGCTAAAGTAAAAGTGAAAGAGTCTGTCATTTGTCAACTTGAAACGCAAAATCAGTCAAATAATTGAGAAGAGGTTTAGACAAAAAACCGGAATTCACCCTCTTCGACAGCCGCCGTGATAAGCCATAATGCACATCAGCTCGTAAAACCCTGAACGCCAAAGAGTAAATGCATTATTGTTAAATGATGATGATACTACTACTACACTTGAAATAACAACTTTGCGTGCTGACTACATGTGTGTAAAACAGGATGTTTGCTTTTTAAATTGTGTAGGAGGGAGTGCCCAAAAAGCCATTTTAAATTACTTCATGAGCCAACATGGTTTTTAAAAAGTGTAGTAGCAACTTACTCTATAAAATCAGGCTTTTCCACATATTTTCAACAACTTTCCAAAACAAACATCATCATATCCTAGTTGGCATTCAAAGAGAATCGTACTCATAATATAAAGTGTGATTTGCCCTCTTTCGCTTTCTGCGTGTCATGATATAAATTGCTTGAGCATGTTTTTACAACTATCACTTTTTTGTACCGATGAATTGAATGAAAATGAAATGAATAAGAATTATTTGTTTTTGAAAGAGGATTGGGTTGTTGGGAGGAAAGCTTATAATTCAACGTCAACAAACAAAGCGAAGCCGGCTTCATAACAGAAATGTAAATTGGTTGTGTTCATGGTTTGGAATGGAATGGATTCAAAAATACGTATACCCAAACTAAATCAATTTTACCAATTGGGGGCCATTCCAAATCTATTTCGCTGTTTTGCAAGCCATTTCCAGTGACCTTGAAACAGCCGAATAATTTTCGAATCTAATGTAACATACTGAATGTGAATTTCGCTTGTTTTCATGTGAGTTCATAATTAAAGTCTGCCTTTCGCATGTAAAACAACGTATAATACATATTATTTGTTACGTCACGAGTTACCTTCAAAATGCTACTGAATATTTCACAACGCATGCATGCATGCATGCATTTTTAAAAACTATCGATCCATCCGCCTTGCATGTGCACTACAAAATTCGTAGACCGTATCACCATCACCGCAACATTTAATCGTTAAAAATTTGATACATGTGTTGTTATGATTGGCGATAGGGATATGATAGTGCAACATCAATAATTCAGGGTGTTATCAGCAAATACCTAAATACACATTTGCGCAAGCAGTTTCTAAATATAAACTTTCAATTTCACCTTGAACCTTGTTAAGAGTTTGCTTGTTCAACAAACGCACAAAAACACTTTGCACCATCTGATTACTATAATCTCCTACAACTACAATTTGCTAACTGATTGCTGGCTATTTATTTTTCTCTGTAATTCATAGCATTATTTTCTGTTTCGAACTGTTGTGTACTATGAAATTAGGATTCCAAATATTCCAATTACTAGAATATGATGTTGTAGACCTATGCACTATAATATATACTTACAATTGAAATGAAATGTTATTTTCTTACCGTCATCCAATTGTCGTATTCTATAATGCTTGACTGTATCCCCATCCCTCACGGAGAGTGAGTAATCATTGCGTCTGGATTCTGAGTCTCGGATTAAGAATGCCCCGTGCTCATTTTCCGGAAGTAATAGTTTCTTTTCTGCTTCTATCCTTTTGATCTTTCCAAAGTACCATCTGTCAAAAAAGGCAAAATAAAATTTTGTGTATACTTTTCATGGAGAAAGAAGTTGTTTTAAAAATTCATAAACCATTATTTATAGAAGAGCCAACAATAGTGGACACGTGTATTACAATGTGATTGCAATAAAAAGATTCATTAAACCAAAAAGCCGTATCTTAAGCAAGGGAAGACAGCAGAAAGTCAGATGAGTAAGAATATTTTTAACCTAAGCAATAAAGATGCCGGATAGTATTAGGATCTATGAAATGAAATAGAAAGCTGAAAAGATGTGATTATGTGTGATAATTCTCAAGATCGTATATCCCATATATCTTTCCTTTTCGTGATGATAACACACCTTATATCCTTAAAAGTAAGTCGTAAACTCATCATCTTCATTTTTTTTAAATTGGAATTAAAATGTGAATCTAATGTATTTTAGTGGACCAATCATATTTTGATGAGATAAAGTCGGAATGCAAGTGAAAACGAGTGTGAGTAGGGGTTGCATATGCATGTGCAATGGATTCCTCTTCAGTCAGTGGTGAATTTATGGCAGCAATTTGTGGTTTTTTGTAAAGTCTGATATGTTCAACCTTTATCTTTCGTGATCATGTAGGCAAGTGATAAATACTAAACACCAAAACACAAATAAAAAATCATTTTACGCATCATTCATTTCATTTAATTTCATTAAACATCAGCTTTTAAAAAGTCATCCTTGTTTTCTTTCTAAACGATTTGTTTCCTTTTTTGCTCTTCCCAAGAACTATAAAGGACTTTATATCCCAATGTTTACGTTAGCAGCATCAGCACTGATAAATCTTTCAGTCAAAATGAAATTCATGTCAGCAAAACAGATATACAGTACTGTACAGAAGCGAAGATGCATTCTCATTTGTATGCTTGTTTATCATAATGTCGGCCATACATCGTTTTGACAATCATTTTGTGTCTCCTCCTGCCTACACAAAACTCAGAAAGCCTAAACTTAACAGCATTTTGTGGTTTACACATGAAGCAAAATGTTTGAATATTATCCGAGTGTTTTTTATCATTTCCTTTGAAAAGTCAGACAGCCGTAGTCGTCGAATCATCTGCAAACTGCAATTGGTGGCATTTTATTTGGTTTGTCTGCTCAATCCACAATCACTCTAAAATGTTTTGTTTGCATCCATTACAAATAAGTTGAGACGCAAACATCATCTCATACCATCACCACATTATATGTTTCAAAAATAAAAGTAAAAATGAACGTATAGGAGGATAGATAGATGGATGACGTTTTTGGATGTTTACTCCACTCCACTTTATTTTGCAAGTATAATGCAACCAAGCAGGAATTCTTTAGTTTTTTAAGATTGTCATTCAATCTGAAAACAAGCATTACTCTTACTGTTATGCACATTCGTCATTCGGTTCAGTTCTGGTATGTTTTGTATGTGCCATTTTGCTTATTGACTTCTTGAGCACATGACAAGCTAAATAGATTTTGTGTCCTAAAGTATAAGATTGTTTTCTTTGCCTCTTTGTGATATGCACATTTAGGGTAACACAACATTCCACGCTTTTAGCACCCTTGTTCTGCAACTATTTTGCTGAATGTTGATAAGAAAAGATGCTCAGCCATTTCAGTAAATACATTCATATTCCATTTTGACAGCTCATCTAATCTTGTTTTTATAGCTCAAACTTAAAAGATTAAAAGAAGGCGTATTAGGAGAAGTATATTGAAAGAGAAGAGGAGGTTTGATTTGTATGTAAACATTTCAATTTGAATAGACTTCATTTTTCTGCGTCATCGCCACTTTTGCTATCTTGCTGTGAGAAGAAGTGTGAAACTGATGACGACTTCCTACCAAATTCCAAATGGTATCGAAAACTGCTGATTCCATCTTTGGTGGTGACAGAGTGATTTGTGACTTGCTGAATAAATTAATTGGAGTATTTTTTGACGATATGATGGACTATGGCCTGGCATAAGATTCAGAACTTTCCCTTGCTAAGATGTTTTCTCGTCATCTTAAACCGATAGACATAATTTCGTTAAGTACATACCATCGCCATCATCAGTCATCATCATCTCCTCCTTTGCATTTTCCCCTTGAACTGGAGTCAAGGCCGAGTGCTTCAAGCACATAAACATTTTCTGCAACTTACCTCGCTAATTAAAATTCATTTCTCAAATGTATTTTCGGTGTATTGCGAACCAGCTTAGAGCCAAGTTCCTAGAACGTATATAAAATAGTTTTTGAAAGCTATGAATTTATAAGAAAGCTTTCTTTAAGTGGTTATGAATAGTATGCCTCTAACATGTACATATTTCGGTACAAAACGTCAGTGAGTGATGTAAATGTAAAGCATTATCTTCTTCTTTCATTCTTTGTATTTCTAAAGAATGCCTACAAAACAGGGATTTCACCAGCTTAATAGAGCTCTGTTCTTCCTCCACCCTAGAGAAGCTCAGCTGGACCAAAATAAGTGGATACTAAAAAGTATTTAATACGGAGCACATTATTATTACGAAGCTGCCAGCAGCACCGCATTTAATGTCAGACAGAAGATTTTACCATGAAAATGGGCATTTCAAAGAAAGACGGATGGATGGGTGAAGGACGAGTACTGATAGAGAAGGACTGCTATAGCAGTAGCACAAAGCACAAAGTTTTTGAGTCATCATGAATAGAAAATATTTGTACATATTGTTAATGGAAGAAAAGGGTTTTCAACTTGGTTTGCTTGCACAGTAAAGCGTTTGAATTGAATTCAATAAATATCCATGTTGGAGCCGAGACGAGAGGAACCCTACACCGCTGGCAAGTCCAAATGAGATTGAGAAGTAAACGTGCTCGGTGTAGTAAAAGGTGCGATGTAATCCAAAACGATGTGCTAGAGGAATCTCTCTACTGGATATGCATAACATCATATTTATCGAACTGTGAGAAGGAAGGCATGAATACAAAGCAGTGAACTGGGGAAAATGTATTAAACTATATAATATTTCTCAGCTTCTAGCAACTCACACAGATACGATGTAATTTTTTCATGCAAAGTATATGGTCGTTTAGTCCACTGGGAAATGAATAGTTAGCATCAATATGGTATGGTATATATGCCCCAAAGTACAAATTATAGGGAGAATGAGAATAATACATGAGTTTTTTTCAACTTACGGCTCTGCTTCGATCGACTTGAGTTTGGCAACGTAGTTGGATGGAATGTACCCTTCTTTTCTGGTACTCTTGGAGCGAGCAAACCACCAGTCCCCTTGAGTATCATTTAATATCTCCAAATGCTCCCCTTTACGGAAGCTCAAGTCTTCATCGGTCCTTGCATCATAGTCATACAGGGCTACGAAAACTCTTGCATTTGATGCCGCTACTGTGGCGTTATTTGGCACCTGGAATACAATAAAAAGAAAATGATAAATAGAGGCACATTCCAAAGCAGTCACAGAATGTGAGGAATGTACTTTTTAGTGTGTTTGCTAAAGAAAGAGATTATCATATCGTCTTCACACACGCCGGTTTCGCTACGTGACACATTTGCGAAATCCAACGATGGGATGGGAAAACTGGAATGTCTGAGGACTCCTTATAATGGTTCAATCTCAAGACAAATTCACTCAGAGTGGTGGGTGGGATGAGGATTGTAGAAACCCATTTTGTAAATAAAGGTACTTTATGCTCACGAGTAGCTCTTTTTCCTTTACTGACGTAATATAAGGGGCTTATTTTGTTTCTTGGAAATTTGTCTGGAAAAGGATCAACTTTATACAGAACTGTTAAAAGCATTGAAAGTTTGTCTTTCTATTTTCGAATCGCATATACAAAGTAGCAAATTTGAAAGTAAATTTTATAATCGGATCAGTTATTTTGGTGAATTCCAATTACGTAATAGGGATAATAATGTATATTGTGTCATAGCGGTGCTTCTTAAGTAAGCATCCAGCTTTTCAAAATTGGATTTCATAACGATTGAATGTGTCGATGCTAAGAAAAACCTGGAAAAGGACCTGATTTTTCATTATATATATTAAGGCATCCTATGCCATACCTGCCACATATATTCGCTATATAAATATAATAAAATAAATATAAATCTAGCCTTTTTAATTTAAAAATTTTCTTTCAAACAAAATAAAACATTTATCGTTCTGCAGGTACACAACAATGTTTTAGCTTCTTTCTCCATATATCCAGAAGCGAAACTAGGATATTTGACGTGTTAGTAGAAAAACGCGATTCTTTTATCCAATTCTAGGGTTTTATTCGTATCGTAATTTTTGGATATATTCCAACCTATCTATACCCGGCTTCCGAATTCGTTAAGTATAAGAATTCTTACTAACAACCTCGTTCGCCACTCACAATCAATGTCTAACAAAAAGTCTTTCTCTGCATGCCATGTCTCATGTCTGGCACAAGCTTTGCAAATAAGATGTTTGATGTATCTAAACTAAACTAAACCAGCAACATCAAAAAGAGCCAGTTGCAAAGTCTGTATAGCATACATATAAAACGTCACGAAAGCCGGCAACGAACAACGAACCTAAAAAACCGTCAGCAGCTTTCTTCATTCCGTTCGAAGATCCTGATTGATGAGAACCGTCTGCTGCTCTCGCTGAGCAAATGCTCAAGTGTTCAGCTTTATCACAATATGTGAAAAATGTAATTTCATTGCCTTCTCATGCTCTTCTCTTTAATTTTATTAAATTTACACACATTTTTTTTTCATGAAACGAAGAAATCCACCTCGTGAGCAAACGCTTTGCCATAAGATTATAAAGAAAGATTAGATAACTTTGCAACAACTACAATGCACACGAAAACAAAAACTTTCCCCATGAATTACAATTATTGCCCATTAGATTTTTTTCCTTCCCCTCTCTCATCTAATTAAAATTCTCGTTGAACGTAATATTAATGGGTTGAATGGGCGCATACCTATATTATATGAGCCCAAAAACACTTGAGCCTATAAAACATATCCTTTTTATTATACACTTACTTGAGCATTATTATCTACATCTGGTGGAGGTGGTAAGGCATTTGCAGTCCGGTGATGAACATTGAGATGATGAGGATTTCCAGGGTGGTTTAATTGATCGACACCAACTGTCGTTTCACTGAGTCCCCCATGAATCCCTACAGTATTTGACGCACCAACCACATTCACTGAAGATTCCAACTGTCCATTAACACGTCCTCCAGAGTCCCCTGAAGGTCGACCGGTATTGCCGCTGAGACAGTTCCCCATCTTTCATATCTTTGTTAGGGCTCTCCAATTCAAAGTAAATGAGATTGATTGGAGTTTGATGAAACAGAAGCGTTTTTTGGTTGTGCCACTGCTATCAAATCAATAACCAGTACAATAGTTTTGTAACGAGTCAGCTCTTGTAACATAAAAACCTGTTACACTGAATTACATACTCACGCAACTTTTCATTCAACTGACAAAAAACAGCATCACAATTTTCTAGGTCAGGTTATAGCAATTAAGCCCCTTTGTTTTCACTCCTTTGGCAGGTGAAGTAACATCGTCGTGACGTGACCAAGTTCAAATAGGAAGAGGAACAAACAACATGAAAAAATATTATCTATCACGATCCCAATTTAGGTATAATGAAGAAAACACCGACACATTTTTAAGAGCAAAATCTCTCTCTCTCAGCTCTCCTTCTTCACTTCAAAAACAAATTTCTGTACACATCCACTCCTTTGTGTGAGAGCAGACACAATTTAAAACATTCCCAATTTGGTCTCAATGGCATATAATGAATTTTTTAGCATGTACAAAACTTTGGTTTCATACAACGACCTGTGCAATTACAAATGACCCTGAGAGATGAAACTTTTTAGTTCTCGGGCTGCATCAACAAACACCAACATCAAAATTGTACTACACCTTCGTTTTTTGGTATTATTTGATAAGCTCGTCACATGTGTGGTATCATCATCATCAGTATCTCACTTATTATGCACAAACGAAACCGATGCAAAAATACAATCTCTGTTCTTTCTCAGCTCTCTCAGTTGCCGTCAATATCAATTGTCATGTCTTGTCATGTATGCACACATGTAAATGTTGTAAATTGTAATTATCTACAATATTCTCTTTTATGTTATTATTACTAATTGAAGATTCACGATATGCTGTAATGGAGCTTGATGTTAATGATGTTGCACTTGGTTTTTGGTTGGTGTGCAGTGATTGATAGATGATTGTAATCAACTCACTAAAAAACCTTTAAAAGTCTTCCACACAACGTTGTACACCTGGCTGGCTTTGGCTTTGATTTGGAGGATGGTCTCCGTGTGCGTTGGTTACCACCAACCCAATCCACTGCAAACTAATCAACACAAACGCAAACTGCTCAAATTGGCAATGATGAATGAAATGACGGGCTATTGTGGTGTGGTGATACTGTCAGTGACTTGTAATGTGATACCATCAATCGATTCCCACTTCATCAACGAATCAATTTCTCAGGCTGACCACTTACTTTGCATAATACACTTGAAGGGGGGTGTAAGTAGGATAGTTCTTATGAAAACTGATTTTTATTAAAAAGGGCCTTCTCTTCTCCCTGATGAGTTTGACCCACACACAAGGAATGAGGGGTTTGATCAATGCGTTTTTTGCTCTTGATCTTGCACGTTATCAATTTTCATTAGAAAAACAAAAATCCAGTTTGTCGAGATGAAGCTCTTAGTAGTAGAAGAGCTCGCGATCTCTCCGTTCCCAAATCCTCAGCTAGACTAAATTGCACTCGCAAGATCACGGTTTATTTCAGCGAAGGAGCAAGCTCAGATCAGATCAACACAGCATCCTCTACATACTGTCCAAAGCGTATGTGTGAGTAAGTATGAGCAGCAGTTGTTTGGTGTGGCTTGGCTTTGGCTTAACTAGTTGAGGTTTTGATGATGATGTTGATGTTGATTCTTGTTGCTAATACTTATGGGTTTTCTCGTCGTGAGTAAGTGAAAGAATTGGCAACGTCCGTCATGCAACAGTAGGTTTTACTATATGCATCATCATATTGTATATATTTAGTAGTTTATCATCACATCACGAAGGGGCAGAAAACCAAAAATGAATAATCGCAATAATAAATGTTGATTTCAATTGCACTTGCTGCAATGTACCAAGGCTGATGCTAGTCAGTAGAAACGGTCTGTATCACATCACATGTAATAATGAAGGATGGTTCAACTTCAGCAAAGATTATCAACAACAGTGAAGTGGGAGCAAGTGTAATGATATCATTCGAATCATTCACGTTCTTCAAGTAGTGTATCTCCTTTTTGACCAAGTCGTTCTTCAGATGAATGATATTTTTATGCAGTTGTTGTAGTAGAAGTGCTCCCCAAGTCAAGTCCAATGCTAATGCACTAACTGTATATATCTGTTTAAAAAAAGGAGAAAAAAATAGTTGTAAAGTTAGTTAACATTCATTTAGCAGACGTATGCATTATCATCATCATCATATATTATTATTGATCACGTTGTAGTTGTAAACTAAGCAGTCCAGTTTTTTGAAAGGATCAGTTGGTAGATACATATTATCATTCTGTGGTTATAATATAGCCAAGAAACGTGTAAAGTGCAAAAGTGCATGCAAATGCACGCATACATAATATACCTACATACGTATATTTGAGTTTAATGGGGGAAGATGAATAATATAAATGATGGATGTATTAATAAAATGCACTTTTTACAACTAATTGAGAGCCACGTAACAATGGATGAACACTTGTTTGGTGAAGAAAAAGTTGGTACAAAAAAAGTTGATGTTGCTACAAAATGAAATAACAACATCAACTACAACTTTTACAAAAAGTTCATGACTTTCAGTCAGTCTCGAGTTTGAATGGTGAGAAATCTGAATTTGTGAGAATTGAATGATAGGTAGAAGTGGTAGTTTGGTTCCTTTCATTGAACATTGGCAGATAAGCTGTTTTTGACAGGTGTAAAAAGTTTTGTGCAGATTGTTTTGGTGACTTTTTCCACATTTTTTAATAAAGAATAATAATTAGGAGAAAAGTTGAAAATGTGCATCAGTCAGGTTTCGAAAGGAATGGCATTTACGCAGATTTCATGAATATCAATCAACCCAGTGTGCCAATTTGTCACTAATAAATGAGAATAATGATCTGTAGTAGAATGATGTCAAAAATATATATGTAAGAAAACGTTCATTTACTTTACAAAATTAAACCATCACCAGATCAGGCCTTTCGACTCGTCGATAATAATTTATAATGATTTCAACCGAATCAATACGGTCATATTATCGACGTTGCCCGCTTTGTTCTCCTGAATTATTGACGTCTGCAAAATGGCAATTTGTTTCCCACATTTATCATTTCACATCCCATCTCTCATCAAGGAGAGCTATAATTCCACCTCTAGTAGTTGATGCAATCTAGTTTTTTATGCTCCTGGCATGACACTCATGACAGGTGTGCTATTGGTGTTGACTTTCGTCCATTAAAATATAAAAACTTTATATAGTCATGCTATGCCATGTAGCAACCCAATAAGTCAAGGATTTCAATTTATATCTAAAGAAAAGAATAAGAAGTAGTGGAAGTACACACACCCTTCGACACTTTTATTTCCCTGAATTTATTGTTGCATGCACAGCACACACTACCATAAATTCATATATATTATCCTATTATTCACCTATAAATGCACATTATTATTCCCCATTAAATCCCTATCTTTCATATCCGCAAATTATGAAGGAGGAGTTTGTATCAGTGCAGCATTTTTTTCTTAGACTTGCCAACCTTATGACATGCCACAAAACACAATTAAAGAAGGTGGTATCTGAATGCAAGTTGAGCTGTGTGTAATAATAATACCTTTAAGGGGCACGTATTTTATGCACTGCGCTGATTTCATTCACTGGGGTCGTGTTGTCTAATTTAATATACACTTGAACAGCCATGTAGTGTGCATAAACTGGATGGATGATGGCAAAAATAATGAAAATGAGCGTGGTCGAAAAACTGCACTTCGTTTTTACCTTGCTGACTACTGACAATAATGTTTTTGTCTTCCTATTAATTCGTTCGTTGCACTGTAAGAGCAAAACAGGCTCCTTCAAAAGTATGTGACTGAACTGAACTGAACACACCTTAATTTTTATGCGACTGGCTGTCTCTATTATAGTAGTATGCACCTTTCAATGACAACAATTTGACATGACATGACTCTGCGAGACAAGACGCGCTCATGAAATGGTAGCCTTTCCAAAAACTAATGTACGTGACAAGTAAGCTAATTATGGTAATTTTTACCTTTTTAATTTGTGTATCAAAAATAGTAATCTCGTGCACTGTTGGCTATCCACTGCACTAAAGGATAAATAACCTAAATTCTACGAATATTTTTGTTGAGTTTTTTGAAACGGAAAAAGAGTCAGCTTCACTTTGGTCAGCCCCTTTAATCCAAAAGGGATTCTTTCTGATGACGAGATCTACACAAGTCAAATCTCTTCAGAGAATGAAGCTAAAGTTTTTTATTTTGGCAAATAACACAAACCCACAATAAATTACTAATTATTACGGACTCTGCTTATTTTGGTGATTACTTTTTTCACAGTAAGACATCCGTCCTTGCTTGGCTTTGGGCTTTATCTTGTTCACTTGTTTGTTGCAATCTCCCTTGTTTGTTGTAAATGGATAATCTTATTTTAACCATCTTTTACATGCATTTACGTTAGCTCTAAGGTATACGAAGGGTAAGGTGTAATGAAAAAAATAAAAGTGATTCATTGGTGAACCTTATGCCACCATATTACGATATCATTTTCTTTTCTAGTAAGTGATCACGATTACCAAAAAGTGATGACCAAATAAAGTTGTCTGAGTCTTGATAATGATCTCTATCATCATTATACTCACACACCACGAAAGTAAATGTAAATAATAATAATCCCTATTTTTGCATTATTGCAACAGGTAACAAGCTCCGTTTTGCATTGTAAGGTTTTTGGCATTGTTTGGTTGCATACAAAAGCAGAGAGTTGCACTCACACACAAGAAGATTATTTTTGTGAAGGGTTCCCTTAAGGGCTCGTCAAAAAGTCAAAAAGTTAGCAATGGGTTGAGATAGCGAAGAAATGATACGCAATTTTTGTACTCAACTACCAACTCCATATTCACTTGTTTATGAAGAGTAATTTCGTTCACCAGGAGGCTACCACTTTACTTCATCTCTCACTCCCTATCATTGTTAATGTGTTGATTGTTGTTAGCACAGAGCAAGACAAGAGAGTACCTGTGAGTGCAGTGAACGCCCAAAAAATTGCAATGCGAGTTAAATGATTTCCTTAATGTGTCCTTTGGAAATAGAGAGCGCATGTTAAGTTATAGGTTGTGGCTTGGCTTTTCGTTATTTTTAGGCATTATTCTGACTGACTCAATTGTGTTTGGGTTTGGATGAACATATATTATATTATGATTCATGAAATGAACTACATTCAGTCCCACACTCCTACCTAAACATATATTGCAAGCACTGGATCATTATCATAATTAATATCAAGATTATTATGATTCGCACTCACCTCAACTCAGCAAGCCGATGGCTTAGGCGTCGTGAAGAAGGAGGAGAAGGAGAGTTACAGAGACTTAATGAAACAAATCCAAACTTTACGTGTGTGTAGCGCTCGAACACACACATAAATCAACTTTTTAACTTTTTGTGACGTTTAGTTTCCAAATGGATGAGCACAAGGAGTTGAATATGAAATCTTGAGAGAGGTCAATAATAGTATATTCTCCTTTTTGGCAGAATTTGTAATATGGATATCCTTTTGATTTAGGAATTTGCGTAAGGTTTGCTAAATTTAACGTGTCATTAACATCCCTTCTGAAGGGTTGAAGTTGTGGGGGTGGAGAGAAATTTGTTATCGACTTCTATCAATCAATATTCACTTTAATCTTGTGTGGATATTTTTTTTTGACTCATGAGCCAAGAGTAACGTTCACCAAATGGTCTGCCACACAACCTTTACGGAAATTAGGATTTTTTATCAATTCAAGCTTGAATACATTGTTGGTGGCTGAGTCATCGTCAGGAGATAACAATTATCTTGAAGATTATCTGTGGTTCCTTTTTGATTAATAAAAGGTACTGATGAGGATTTCCGGATGAAATTTTAGTCATAGATCACCACTTGGTGTAATGGGTACGAAAACACACTGGTACACTACACAATCAAATTTTAATGGTAGCATTCCGGTGAAATGGAGCCGGATGTTTTACTTATTTCCAGGGCTGTATCTTGAAAATACTTTAACAATGAATATTTTAATTTTCATGAACACAACAACATTTGATGATCAAACACAGTTTCCGGTGTGTGGATGATGAGTCACTATATACTGAAAGCTTTAATGGCATGTGAAGCTGGGTTGATGAATTATTCCTTAATAATTAATCTCTTAGATTTAGAAGCTTTCGTTGTAAGTATATCCTTGTTGGTCCGCTTTTCAACAACTCTTGGGATTCTGCAAAACAAAACATTTTAGTTTATTTCAAATTTTTATGATTTAAAACTCTTTTGTAAACACAACTCTACACTACACTAATAAACTCGTTCGCTTCTTGGAACGGAAATGTCATTGGGTATGCCAAAGTTGGAGAGAGAATTTGGGAGCCGGTATAACCTAGATGAGATTTCCTGTCCTGATTATTGTGTACATGCCTTGTAAAGATATTTTCTGAACGAGTATATTTATCATGTAAGTTATTTAGGCTAAAAAAGTAATAAAACTTTAATTGCTAATTGAATTTTTATAGACGTTACTTATTTATCAGACTTACTGAAACATACAGAAATTGAGTCTGCTTTACATTATTGATCGAAATAGATCGTCTGTACCTGTAACTAAACTCTGAATCCGAATAAACTGACACTTAAAATTTTGTGACAAA